>QJPP01005639.1:75575-200299 GCA_003996215.1 Jaltomata sinuosa
AAAGTTTATGCCGTAGAAGCTGACATCAGGCTATTGGACTTTTATCTGCATCTTCCCTCGTAGAGTGGCGTCTTTTATAAGAAATTTCTCAGTGGAACTAAAAAAAAAAGAGTTTGAGCTCTTCTTTTTGGTTGACTTTTAGCCGAACACAATATTAAAGGAGTCCAAGTAGGCACTGAACACACAGTTCATCAACTCCATAAAAGATGCTGGGTCGTTAGTCAACCCAAAAGACATGACTAGGAACTCATAATGGCCGTATCGAGTCCTAAATGCAGTCTTTGGGATGTCTGTATCCCTAATCCTCAACTGGTGATAATCGGAACTCAAGTCTATCTTAGAGAACACCGCTGCACCCTGTAGCTAGTCAAACAAATCATTAATACATGATATCAAATATCTGTTCTTAACTGTCACCTTATTCAGTTGTCTGTAGTTGATACACATACGTATGGACCCATCCTTCTTCTTCACAAACAGAACCGGAGTACCCTATGGAGACACACTAGGCCTGATGAACCCTCTACTCAATAGATCCTGGAGCTGATCCTTAAGCTCCCTCAACTCAGCTGGTGCCATCCGATATGGTGGAATAGAAATGGGCCGAATGCGTGGCTCAACATCAATACCAAAGTCAATATCATGGTCAGGAGAAAGACCCGAAAGATCAGAAGGAAACATATCCAAATGCTCACAAACCACAGGAACTGACTCAAGTGAAGGTGTAGGGGAACTAGTATCACAGATGTAGGCAAGATAGGATAAGCACCCCTTCCCAACCAACCGCTGGGTGCTTAGGAAAGATATAACTCCTCTTGGCATGTGGCTATCAACACCCTTTCATACAATAGGAGGGATACCAGACATTCATACAGTAACAATCTTGGCTAAGCAATCCAAGACCACATGATAAGGAGACAACCAATCCATGCCTAAGATCAGGTCAAAATCAACCATATCTTGCACAATCAAGTCTACCCACGTGTTGTACCCTAGGATAGTCACCACACAAGCTCGATACACCTTATACACTACTAAAGAATCTCTTACTGGGGTAGATACACAAGGGTGCAGGTAAAGACTCACAAGCAGACTCCAGACAAGTAGAATAATAAGAAGATACATAGGAGAAGGTAGACTCTAAATCAAACAAAGCAGAAGTAGACTGATGACAAATAAAGATCATACTTGTGATGAAAACATCTAAAGCCTTAGCCTTTGTCTGGCCTAGAACTGCATACATATGACCCTGACCATCACAACCACCTGATCTACTAGACTGAGGACCACCTCTAGTACCCTGACGACCCCCCCTACTAACCTGTGCACCGCCTCTGGCTGGAGGTGCTGAAGCCTTGAGGGCATGAACTGTCTGATCATATCGCCTAGGGTGCTATGCTGATGGACATTATTTAGTAAAGTGTCCTATCTTGCCATACTCAAAACAACCCAGACCTTACATACTCCGCTGTGAAGACCTGGCTGAATCAGAATGACTACCTCGACCTGTAGACCCTGAATGAGAACCTTGTGGAGCTGGAATAATACTCTAGCTACTATGACCCTCAACAATCTGTAATGTCACCTAAACAGGCTATCTTGGATGGAAACACTACTGGTGCTCACCTCTACCAAAGTAGCCTCTACCACGGGCCTGTGAACTGTCGAAACTGCCCTGATGGTAGGGCTTCTTATCGCTGCCCCCTTGGGCCTTGAAAAGTATGCCTTCAATAGTGAAGGCATGATCTACTACCTTTAGAAAGGAATTTCCTAATTCTACCATACCCTCTGTAGCCAAGCAAAGGTGTAAAGTCAATCCCCAGACAAAGTGATGCACCCTCTCATGCTCAGTGGGCAGAAGCATAGTGGCGTGCCTAGCCAGCTAATGGAAATGAACCTCATACTCAGAGAAAGACATGGAGCCCTACTCCAACCTAGAAAACTAATCCATCAACTACTCTTTCATGATATACCGTACATACTTCTCCAAAAAAGCTGCAGAAGAACTGGGCCCAAGTAAGCGGAGGTGACCGGGATGGTCTGCAAGCTACATATAACCTCCACCATTATTTCATTGGACCATCTAGCTAAAACACGATGTAATCTTCTACGTGCAACTCAACTAACCCTAAATTATGCAATCTCTCCTGGCAGCTAGTTAGAAACTCATACGCATCTTCCCTAGATGCACCCGAAAACCTCGGAGTACCCAATCTCAGAAGCCTACCAAGCAATTTTTGCTCCTCAGAAGACATGACGAGCCTGGCTGGAATAGGTGGGACAACTATAGGGACCAAAAATACCTCTAATTTGGGAGTCACAACAATAGGTTGTGATCCTAATCCCTGTGCCATTGCCTGGGCTAAAGTTTGAGCCTCATCTCTAACCTGAGAACCAATCGGACTACCTGGCAAAGATGCTGGTGGATTCATACCCTCGAGAAACCCAAGTAACCAAACCAAGGTGTTCGGTAGCACCGGAGTAGCCATAAAACCTGTCGGATACTAGGCTGGCCCTACACTCTCTGGCTCATACTGAACCTCCTTAACCCCAACCTCATGCTCTGGTGATGGTAACCTAGTCTAAGCACGAGCTGGTGCTGCAGCCCATCCCTTCCTTGACTTCTAGGTTGTCCTCTACCCCATCCCCTAGCTGGGGCTCTAACTACAGATGCAGGGGCCTCCTCATTGCCTGCTGATGTGCCATGGTTTTTCTTAACTTTTGACGCTTCAAACTTGGAATAAGAGTATGTTCTTTAGCAATTTTTAGTAGATTTGATGTGTTTTTGAGTATTGTGCAAGAAAATAAGGTTCGGAAGCTAAGTCCAGAGTAAGATTGCAAAATTGGCTAAAACTGACTTCTACAACTCAACTTTAGGAGTCGTAAATACTTCTATGAGTCGTGGAAGTCAGTCATGGATAGACTACTACAGAGGGTGACTAAAGCATGAGATATATGAGAGGTTTCCACGAACTGTGGACCTGTTCACGAGTCATAATTCCCGTTCGTAGAACCTAATAAGAGGAGGAGAAAAAAGCCTGAGATCCATGAGGCCAGTCCATGAGCCATGATTCAATCCACGAGTTGTGGATATGTCTCATAGAAGAGAAGCTGCAAGAAGACAAACACCCTAAGATCCACGAGACCAGTTCACGAGCCATAAAAAATTCCATGAGTCATGGATGGAACTCGTGGATGTGAACTTGCAAGATGAAAAATTCTCTGAGTTTCACGAGGACCTTTCACGACCCGTAGATAGTTCCACGTACCATAGTATGTGTCCGTGGAAGTTGCCAATTTCAGTTTTCCTTGTCTATTTAGGATAGGATTAGTAATGTCTATAAATACCTTTCCTAGGTTTTCTTTTACGTTTTATGCTGTATTTTATAGGAAACATATTCGTAAACACTTGGTATTGATTTGTTCTTGGTTATGAGAGATTAACACATTCATTGGTTCTTGAATCTTGATTCTTCTTCAGTTATTCAAGTTTTCATATTTCTTTACTTCTTCTCGTAAGTGCATGATCATGAATTCTTCAACAACTCTTGATTGTTTGCTTATGAACATAAGTAGCTAAATCTACAACTAGGGTTATTGGAACCATGACAGATTAACAAAGTAGGCAAAGTACTTAGCAACTCTAAGATGGTGTCTATGCATGTATTGTTCTTCCCTTCGCTTTGATTTTTTTTTAATGGTGGCCAATGTTAGAGCTTGTCTTATTCTTACTTGCCAGACCAAAGAGGTAATGAATGGGAAAAGGATTGGTTATAATGGAGATTTTGAGGCTATCAACCCTCATCTAATAGCTTGACCTTGTCCGAGAATAACTAATATGGGGTAAAAGGTAACGGTTAATAAAGCATACACCCGTAGATGGACGAAGTTGCGTGGTGAAATTCATCTATCTAGGGGATCAACCATTAAGGTGAACCTAACTTACCGATCTTACATGCTAAGCACCAGAATAGATTGCTAGTACAATGCCTACTGCGTTATGAACTCATGGGGAGCAAAGTCCTAATCCATCTTCTCTCGGAATCACAATAATATTGATAGTTGCTGTTACATGTTACTTGTTAATTTACAAACATCACTTTTGATTTTAAACCCCCCCTTTAGGGAAATAAGACAACTAAGAGAGTGAATATACACCGTTGACTGAGGTCCTACCATATTTCCAGTGGGATCAACCCTAACCTAGTTAGATTCTATATTTGACCAACAACCACTTTATACTTCTTTTGGAGGTGTAATTTGAGCATATCAAATTTTGGCGCTGTTGCCGAGGAATACAGTTTAGGATTAAGAGAGATTGTATTTATTTTACTATTAGTCCTTATTTCCTGATTTTACTTTTTTTGTTGTTTTTGTTTTGTTCCACAGGTTGCACACTTGTGCATGCCCAGTACAAGGAGTTAAGGCAATCTCCTGATTCTATTCGATCCTAAACTCCCATGAACTCTGAGAAACATGGTTAAGAAGGGAGTTTTTGAGACACCCGAAGAGGCCACATCACGGATGGTGGCTGAAGAATAGCGGTAACAACAGGCAGATAATGCTGCCTAAATCATGCAAGATGCTCAGGTTGCCACAGATTTAGCAAATAAAAATGCTGCAACTGAGCAGGCACGAAAAGCCAGGTAAGTGACTACCTGACAAGCTACACTAAATGCTTAAGCCATAAGGGATGAGGCATCCCGACGCAACGTACATCAAGATCCGGTTGCATCGAGAGGGAATAAGGGCTGCTAATTTTAGCAACCCCAGCACATCTCTCGCTATGATCTTGATGATGATGATGTCAATATTGATGATCGAGGAACAATAGGACCCATAGTATTGCCACCACTACTCGAGGGTACAAAGTTTGACATTACAAGTACCATGATCCAGTTGCTGAATCTGAAGGACTATTTGCTGGAAAGCCTATCGATGATGAAAATTTACACGTGGTAAACTTTGTGAGGATCTGCACAACTTATAATCTACTTGGAGTGGGGAATGATGCTATTAGACTGAGGCTATTTCCATTCTCTTTGAGTGGAGAAGCAATATTTTGGCTTACCGAACTGCCTGATAACTCAATATACACATGGATGGAACTAAGAAGTCAGTTTCTAAAGAGGTTCTTTCCTCCATCAAGGATGTTGCAGCTCAAGTAGGAGATCTATAACTTCAAGTGGTTACCCACCGAGGCATTATATAAAACATGGCTGAGGTTCAATAAGAAGCTAAAACAGGTGCCGAATCAAAAAATCCATGTAGATCATTTGATGACGATTTTCTATAGAGCACTAAATGCAAACACCAAGGCAGTAGCTGATACAGTCACTGGGGGAGCATTCATGGAGAATAATTACATCGAAGCTTCTGAGATGCTTGATAGAGTTACCAAGATAAACAGGGCCTAGCATACGAGAGAGGCTGAAAGTTCAGCAAGAACTTATGCGATTGGGAAATCCATAGACCACCAGGAGTTGTAGGAGCTTAGAGAGGATTTTGCAGGGTTAAAAACAACTGTAGATCTGATCGTGAAATAAATCCTTAATAACGGATCTGAAAAGGTGAATGCTATAGGTTCACAAGGTAAGACACCCATACATGAAGACTCTGAATTTGATGAAGAGGCAAATTTCTTGAACGATAAAGTGGTGGATATTTGGGCCAACAGTTAAGGGTCCAATCAGGACACTTGGCAGGGTCAGGGAAACCAAGGTCGAAACAGATATAGGGATAATAACAGATATAGAGATGACAAATATAACTGGTCTACCTATAAAAACAGAAGTAGGGATAGAGACAGGGATGGTGACTGGAATAAGAGGTATGGCTACAAGAATGATAGAAGTAACTGTGAAGCAGGATCTGAGCAGCCAACATTCAAAGAGATATTGGCCAAGGTATTTCAGAAGGTGGATTTGACTGATGTTAACTTGAAGGAGATGCATGCTGACACTGTAGGCATGAATCAGAAAGTAGAGTCACATGTCGTCACTATCAAGCAAATCAATCAATAGTTAAATCAGATGTATACAACCTCAAACCCATGTTAGAAGGGTACCTTTCCTAGAAATATAGTCCAAAATCCAAAAAATGATGGGCATTGCATGGTAGTAACTACAAAAAAGAGAAACAGACTATTGATCCTCCCATTCCTATAGTTGTTGATGAGTAAGTCGAGCCTAAAAAAGATGATACTGAGATTTTGGTTGATTCAGAGGAAAAGGATGGCAATGGAAGTCCAATTGAGAAAAAGTCCACAAATGCCAAGGAAAGAAATAAGGGGTTTCCACAGATCTTAAAACCCATACCATTACCTCCTCCACCCTACCCACAAAGATTGATCAAGAAGGCTGAGGAAGGTAAATATCGCAAGTTCATCTTCATGCTGAAGTAACTTTCAGTGAATATTCCTTTGGTCGAGGCATTGGAGCAGATGCCTGGATATGCTGCGTTCATGAAGGATCTAGTGACAAAGAAGAGAACTGTGAGTTTTGAGCCAACTGATAATTTGCACAATTATACTGCAATAGCTTCCCATTCTCTGGTGCAGAAAAAGGAAGATCCTGGAGCTTTCACTATCCCTTGCACGAATGGAGCCTTCTATTTTGCAAAAGCATTTTGTGATCTGGGTGCTAGTATTAATCTGATGCCACTAGTAGTGTTCAAACAGTTGGGCTTAGATGCCCCCAAACTGACTATAATACGACTTCTTATGGTAGATCGCATGGTGAAAAGGCCAGTGGGGATTCTCTATGATGTACTTGTGAAAGTTGACACTTTCATATTTCCTGCAGACTTTGTAATTCTTGATTGTGAGGTAGATTTTGAGGTTCCCATAATCTTAGGACACCCATTCTTTGCCACTGGATGCGCTTTGGTTGACTTGGAGACTGGGCAGATGAAATTCAAACTTAATAATGAGGTGGTAACCTTCAATGTCTGCCAGTATATGAAACATCATGATGATATACACATAGTATCAGTGATTTATGTGGTTGATGAGGAACAACTAATAGTTCCTGTTGAAGAAAGACTTTGTGTTGAAGCACTTGCAGCTGTTATTATGAATTTTGACTGAGATGACATTAATGAGTATGATGACATGGTAGAAGCACTTGCAGGTGTGGGGTCTTATACTTATGCTCCAAAGAAGCTTGAATTAGACCTGAAGAATCAATAGACCCCTCCTGCCAGACCATCTATCGAGAAGCCTCCAGTGTTGAAGCTCAAAACACTTCCTTCCCACCTCCGATATGTGTTCTTAAGAGTTAATGACACCTTGCCAGTTACTATTGCTGTAGACTTAAAAGAAGGGCAGGTTGAAGCTCTAGTTTCTATTCTGAGAAAGTTCAAGAGGGCCATTGGTTGGTCCATCGCTGACATTATTGGGATTCCGCTTAGAATTTACATACATAAAATTCAGCTGGAGCCAGATTGCAGTCCGAGTATTGAACATCAGTATAGGTTAAATTAGCCTATGCAATAAGTTATCAAGAAGGAGATTATCAAGTGGCATGATGCAGGAGTGGTTTACCCTATTATAGATAATAAGTGGGTGAGACCGGTTCAGTATGTGCCTAAAAAGGGTGAAATCAATCCGGTCCCAAATGCTAAGAATGAGTTGATTTCGATGAGGCCAGTTACAGGCTGACGTATATGCATGGACTACATGAAGCTGGATTCTTGGACTAAGAAAGACCATTTTCTGATGCCATTCATGAATCAGATGTTAGACCATCTTGCTGGTAGAGGATGGTATTGTTTTCTTGACGGTTATTCAGGATACAATCAGATCTCAATTTCTCCTGAAGACCAAGAGAAGATCACTTTCACATGTTCATATGGGACGTTTGCTTTCAAGAGGATGCCATTTGGGTTATGCAATGCACCGATGACATTTTAGTGATGTATGATGTCTATTTTCTCATATATGGTGGAGGACACTATTGAGGTGTTCATGGATGATTTTTCTGTAGTTGGTCACACCTTTGATGACTGTTTGGCTCATTTGAGCTGTGTGCTGAAGAGATGTGAAGAATGCAACTTAGTGCTGAATTAGGAGAAATGCCACTTCATGGTCAAAGAGGGTATAGTGCTTGGCCATCGGATCTCCAAGCAAGGTATTGAGGTTGACAAAGCAAAGATAGAGGTGATTGAAAAATTTTCTCCTCTAGTTTCTGTGAATGGTATCTGAAGCTTTTTGGGGCATGCTGGTTTCTATCGCAGGTTCATAAAAGACTTCTCTAAAGTTGCATATCCCTTGTGCAAGTTATTGGAGAAAGAGGTGAAGTTTGTTTTTGATGATGCATGTTTGAAGGCATTTGAATACCTTAAGCAAAAGTTGATCTCTGCGCCCATTATTGTCATGCCTGATTGGTCCCAACCTTTTGAGGCTTTGTGCGATGCTAGTGGAGTGGAACTAGGAGCAGTCCTAGGACAAAGACATGAAAATATTCTCCATCCTATCTACTACGCTAGCAAAGCACTTAATCCTGCTCAAAAGAACTATGCTGTGACATAACAAGAGCTGCTTGCTGTGGTCTTTGCATTCGAGAAGTTCAGATTTTATTTGCTTGGAACTAAGGTGATTGTGTACACTTACCATGCATCTGTTAGGTACCTCATAGCAAAGAAGGATGTGAAACCTAGGTTGATTAGATAGGTGTTGTTGCTACAAGAATTTGACTTTGAGGT
Source organism: Jaltomata sinuosa (assembly GCA_003996215.1). Classification (NCBI taxonomy): domain Eukaryota; kingdom Viridiplantae; phylum Streptophyta; class Magnoliopsida; order Solanales; family Solanaceae; genus Jaltomata; species Jaltomata sinuosa. The sequence goes on from QJPP01005639.1 coordinate 84,279, forward strand.
CAAGGATCAGAAGGGTACAAAAAATCAGGTAGCAGATCACTTCTCAAGATTAAAAGAAGAAGCGATGCTGAAGCTAAATGATGAGCTAGAGATTGATGATTATTTCCCAGACGAGCAAGTATTGGCAGTCTCCCAAGATCTGATTCCATAGTTTGCAGACTTTGCCAATTATTTGGCAAGTGGTTTGGTGCCTCCAGATATGTCTGTCCACCAGAGAAGAAAGTTCATGTCTGATGTTAAGAAATTCTTCTGGCAGTAGCCATTCTTGTTTTGTGTGTGTGCTGATACTATGATCCGTAGATGTATGCCTGAAGTTGAGATGATGGAGATATTAGAGGCTTGCCATTCATCTCATGTTTGGGGACATCATCGTGGTATCCGAACAGCTCATAAGATCTTTTGATGCGACTACTATTGTCCAATCATCCACAAGGACGCTCATGATTTTGCTAAGGCTTGTAATCAATGTCAAAGGGAAGGTGGTATATCAAGGAAGCATGAGCTTTCTCTCACTCCTATCCTTGTGATTGAACTATTTGATGTATGGGATATTGACTTTATAAGTCTATTTGTGATGTCCAATAGGATGAAGTATATATTGGTTGCTGTCAACTACGTACCTAAGTAGGTGGAGGAGGTTGCGCTTCCCACAAATGAAGGCGAGTGTGTCATAGCTTTCTTGAAAAAGAGCATCTTTTCCAGATTTGGTACACCACAAACAATTATTAGTGATGGAGGCTCTCACTTTTGCAATAAGTTATTTCGTGCCTTACCTGAGAAGTATGGTGTGAAACACAAGGTTGCAACCCTCTATCATCCCCAGACTAGTGGGCAAGTTGAGGTTTCCAATCGCGAGATAAAGTCAATCCTGTCAACGACTGTGAATGAAAATAGAATGGATTGGTCAAGAAAACTGGATGATTCTTTGTGGGCATACCAGACTACGTACTAGACACCTATAGGTATGTTACCGTATCAGCTTGTGTTTGGGAAGGCATGCCATCTATCGGTTGAGCTTAAGAATAAGGCCATGTAGGCACTGAAGAAGTTGAATTTAGATTGGTCTGTAGCATTATTTCGGAGACTTGGTCAGTTGAATGAGTTAGATGAGTTTCACCTCAACAACTATGAAAGTTCAGCCTTATACAAAGAAAAGATAAAGTTGTATCATGACCAGAAGATTGAGAAGAGAGATTTCCAGTCGGGTGATTTGGTCCTACTGTTCAATTCCAGACTTTTCTTGTTTCCTGGCAAGTTGAAGTCCAAGTAGATTTAACTATTCAAAGTGGTACAAGTATTTTCACATGGTGCCATAGAGCTCAAAAATCATAAGGGCAAAAGGTTCAAAGCAAATGGTCAGCGTATAAAGGCTTATTTGGGAACTGCAGAGGAGCTAAAAGCTGTTAAAGTTTGGACCCTTGGTGAATTCTTAGTACCCAAGGACCTTGGTGAATTCTAAGTAACCAAGGAACCTACATCGTGCCGCGATGTTAAATCAGGTGCTGCATGGGAGACAACCCATGAGAGGAACTTGGTGAAGTCTGAGTAATCAAGTGACTCGCGCCATGCCACAATGTTAAATCAAACGCTACATGAGAGGCAACCCATGAGGAGACTTGACGAAGTCTGAGTAGTCAAGTGACCTGCATCATGCCGCGACATTAAATCAAGCGCAACTTGGAAGGCAACTCAAGGCTAATATTTGCTGTATGTGTAGGGAAAAATAGAGAAAAGTTTCTAGAAAAGATAAACTCAAAAAAAGGTTAAGTGAGGTTCCATGAGCAAGGTTCACGGACCATGGATCAACCATGAGGTGTAGACCCTACTCGTGGAAATCAGGTGAAATTGTCAAAGTGTAAAATAGACTCTACGAGACTGTTCCATGATTTGTGGTTTGAACCATGAATCGTGGTTTGGTATAGAAATCAGGTGAATTTGACCATCCACAGGACAGGTTCGATGAACCAGTTCCACGAACTGTAGTTCACACCATGAGTCATGGTTTTGGTTCATAGAAATCAGACAAAAATCTTATTGGCAAGACTTGTTCCACGAGCTTGTTCTACAAATCGTGGTTTAATCCACGACACATAAACTGTGCTTGTGGAACTCAAGTAATTTTTCTTTTAAATTCTGTCAACCCGATGGGACCCAAGCCGACCCGCGATCTCTTTTTGTTTTAAACTCCCCAAAACTTGAATTTCCCCCCATTTTTCAAGCATACACCCGACCTCGACATCTCCTACTCCTTTCAAAACACTAAATACATACCTCAATCTCCAAATCAATCAAGTTTTTGCCCAAGTCACTTCCAAAACATGCCCAGATACTCTACCCATCATGTTCTTCATAAGCAAGTCCTGAAATTAACACTCCCAAAGCAAAGAGAGTCGCGGGCCAAGTGGGTTAACAATCTATTTGTAATGACCCTTCCAATCATTCACGTGTTTTTGCCTTCTTTGTACTATTAGAGTTTGCCTATAGAGGCCCCAAGTCATTTATGACTTATTGGGACCAGTAGTTTGGTGCCCGGGCCATCTGTTTGGTCTTTATGGCCGTCTACCTATTTTAGAACCTTAACTTTGGATATCATTGACTTCATTCAACATTCTTGGCTATTGTGCTTGGAATCAAATTCTGATAGTTTTTTTAGCTTCGGAGCATAGACTTTGGTCTAGGTTGACCTTTGGTCGGGATCCAAGAGCTTTTTAGCTTGGAATTATCTCTCGTTTTGTGTTTTAAGGCCAGTTGGGCTTGTTTGGTTGACTTTCGTCAACATTTGGAGAAGACAGCCTCAGATGGAATTTCTGCCAGCGCTGTTAGCTCCAGAATGTCGAGTTTAGGCTAGAGGGACCATTGGTTCGGGTGTTGAGGCTACCAAACTTTATTTTATCCATAGGTTCCATTTTGAAATAGTTGGCCTAAAGGTTGATTTATGGTGCCGGGCCCACTTTTCATTAAATCGACCTCCGACAATATTTTTTGTCAATTCTGTTAGATTTGGAATGCTGTTTCTAGTTGAGTAGCTTAGCTTGTTTGTGTTTATGGGACCCAGGATGCATTCTCGTGGGCCCACCACTTGAAAATCTTGCCTTGGCATGTTGCTGTTACTGTTGGCTGCTGGTGTGGCGCCAGGGCGCCACCTGGGCCGCGCCTGCGCCCAGGCCAGTGCCACTGTGTGCTCGCCTGCCTCAACACGCCAGTGCCCCTATGCCATGCCGTCCACCCCAATTCCAGCGCGCCTGCACTGAGCCAACACCTCGGCGCCAGCGCGCCTGTGCCCGGCCAGGCCGCTGTAGTGCCTGGGCGTGGTAGGTAGTGCCTGGGCGTGGCAGCTTAAGTAGCTGGCCAACCCCTTTTTCCTCATTCATTTCATCTTCTCCCTAATGATTTTTTCATGGTTTGTAGCTCCAAAACTTCCATAAATCACCTTGATCACTTCCCAAACCTTAAAGGTTTATAATTGTTGATCCTAGATTGTTCGTTGACTTCAAAATCTAGTAAGTTTACTCTTTAATTTCCGTTTTCTCCATTGATTTCCCTTTTGATTTCTTGATTCTTGGGGATGTTTTGAACCCTTTTAATGGTGCATTTTTGCACAAATTTTGGGCATGTTCTCCTGGGAATATGGGGAACACATGTGTGTTTTTCATTTCCGGCTTTGGTTTGCGGGGCCTACGGGCTCGCTTGTTATTTGGATTTTGACCCGGTTATGTTTCTAGCATTATGGGTATCGTTGGCTTTGTTTTGATGCGTAAAATATTATTTTGATAGTTTGTTTGTGATTTGGGCTTTCGCGAAGCAATTCGAGCTTGGACGATGCTGTTCTAGCAGCTAGTCGTCAGACGACAGGTAGCTTATGGTTTTCCCTGCCTAGAATCTGCATATATAGGCTATAACTACATTAATTAGCATCCTTGGGTTGGTTTTCTAGGTTGGTACCCACAAACCGTGTCTGCATCGTCTGTTTGTTTATTTCATACGTTGTTTGTAGTATTTATGGTAGTGTTGTAATATTAACCTAGTTGCCCCATGTGGCCTTTGTTTATGCCTCTGGACCATAGATGGTGGGATATTTAGGAATGTCCACGGGTCCCAAACATTGTGATATTACTTTATACTGGATATCTGTGCTGTAGAACTGATTGTTCCCGTGCAGGGCCGATAGGAATGTTTGTGAGCCGTTGGGCTAATCTATTATTTGCAATCATATCATTTATGCAAAGGATTTTTCTGCATGTTTTACTACTGATTTTTCTTCGGGCCAACTATAAATGGTTTTCTAAACTTTGTATATCCCTAAGGGCCCATTTTCTATAATATAGTTATGAAAGGGTTTTGGAACTGATTTTTATGAAACCTCTTGGAGTGAACATGATATTACAATGACTTTATCACCAGTTTTCACACTGATACTAGACTCAGCTGTGCCGGAGTGCTAGATATATTTTACTATGTATTTAGACCTGAATACGCTACGAGCACCCTTTATAAGGGCTATTGAGACCTGATTAATGATTTAGACCTGGATACACTTTGGTCACCCTTTGACGGGGTTTTGGGATCACTACTATTGTTTTAGACCTGGTTCGATTCCAACCACGTACTATGAGGTTCTGATTCTTGAGATTGCATATTCATCACTGTATGTGGTTGCAGACCTCCATGGGCCCTGGCGATCCAAGACCTGAGGCCATGGGCCTAGCATACTGGAGGAGGGGTATATGGTGTAGTTGAGGTATAGTGAGTACGTCCTACCATAGGTCCTCCTACTGGGCCTACGGGCGTCGAGGGAGGTGCATACAGGGGTTACTATCACCAGTTCCATCATATCACATCATCATGCATATTTCATTTGGATTCCACCCTTGTTTGCTGTGTGCTCAGTGTGTGCTCCGATAGTATGAGATGCCAGAGGATTTGTTTTCACTTGATTGTGTTCCTCGGTTATATGGGTGGACATTGGGACTGTAGCTAGATTATATTACTCTTCTTGTATTATAGAGCTTGTTATGGCCTTCTATACTTGGTGGTTTAGTGGGTTCTAGCCTGTTGAAGCTCCGATTGTTGGATCATTTGGTTATTGATGGACTAGTGGTTCCTCGATTGTTGAGGAATTCATTTAAGTGGCCTTTTGAGTGTTTATAGGTTAGCGGATCCTACCCCTTTTCCATGGTGCTGCTTAATGGTTTTAGTTTCTTTGTGGCTTAGTTTATTTCATCCTAAGTTTGTACTTGCAAGGTTGATTCCTGTATGTTCTTATCTTGAAGTTGGGTTTGTAGCATGATTCTGTTATTTGTATTATTCTAGCTTGATTATGTTTACTGCTTTCCTTCTTTCCCTTTATACTTGAGGTTACCGGTATACCACCATCTTTCTAATCTCTCTCTTTATATATATTGTTGTTGCAAATACTCCAGGTGCGTTCTTCTTTCTTTCACCTATGAATAGCGTTATTTATATCCTCTGTGGCTAGCATAACATGTTTGTAATTTTGGTTGACTTATATCCGTGCTAGGTTCCATGTGCTTTCTCTATTACTTCTGTGACTGCTTCTTTGTTATCTGCTATATTACTATTTTTATATCTTATATGCGCTCAGTCGGCCGATGATGCCTATTGTGTACTCATTGCTTAGAAATTGGTGCTCATACTACACTTCTGCATCTTTCTGGTGCAGATATTAGTGTGAACTTTTGCCATTGATCGTGTGGAGACTTATGCAACTTTTGGATATTCGAGACTAGGGTGAGTGCCTAACGACCGGGTCTTGACCAGATCTCATCTTTTGGCACTGTTACTCTTTATTTATTTTGGATACAGTTGTATATTCTATTTTGTTACTTCTATCACTTGTATTCTATTATAAGCTCCTGTACTTTTGATACCAAGTCTTAGGGTTGTTGTAGTTTTCTTTATATATATATATATATATATATATATATATATATAGGTTATTTGCTTTCGCGCTGTTCTCTATTATATCTGCTTCCGCTTATTTCTGCTTATTATGCACATTGGTTAAGTAGTAGCCCATTACTAACTATTCTGGTCTACGAGGATTGGTTCACCTACTAGGGGGTTGTAGGTGCCATCATGACCTAAGAAATTGGGTCGTGATAGCTTGGTATCAGAGCTCTAGGTTATCCGGTGTCGTGGTACAGAATCAAGTGTCTAGGTAGAGTCTCGCAGAGTGGTACGATGATATCCTTACCTATCTACGGGAGGCTACAGGGCATTATTAGAAAAAGTTCCATCTTCTTGGCTCCTTATCGTGCGTTCCTGGGTCTATTGACTTTTGAACTTCGTTGTTCCATTCCTTCTCAGATTCCTAGGACGAGTACGTTAGTGGGTGATGTCGAGGCTTCTATTCCCATTGCTTCAGTGCTTTCGCCAGTGCCAGGATTTCAGAGTGGGAGTTTATCACATCTGATAGAGGGTGTGAGCCAGCCCAACCTATGATTTGATCTATGGCTACCCCAGGTCTTCAGGACACAGTGGCTAGGACTTTGAGTCCTTCGATGGGTGTTTTAGTACCTTACGGTGGGGCAGTACCCGGTTCTTTGAGCGGTGCTTTAGTTAGGGTTCAGCTTCCAGTTCTCCAGCAGGGTTATATATCAGTATTGGAGTATGAGGCAAAGTTTCACAATATGGTTAGGCGCACTGCTAGGACTGTGCCTACAAGGTTTGAAAGAGTTAAGAGTTTTGTTGCTGGTTTGATTTCACTGCTCCATTTAGTGACCGAGCACTTGGTTACAATTGGGACTACCTTCCTTCAGGTAGTTGATCATGCTTGGGCTATAGAGGGTTATGCCATGAGGCTTATGGAGGTAGTGCTAAGAGGCACCATTGTCAGGCACTTTTCAAGGTTATCAGACTCGAGGTAGGGGATTTTTTGCTAGGGATCGATTCCATTGCTTCTTATCTAGAAGGCCAGTTTCAGTAGCTCCACAGATTGTCGAGGATGGTTGTGCAGAGCATGTTGAGCAGAGTAGACATGGTGCAAGTCGGGGTTCCCGAGGATTGTATTCAGGGTGTGTAGGCCATGGTGGCCAGTCAGGTTCAAATGAGAGCTCCTCATCAGACTTCATTTAGTGGGAGTTGTTTTTAGTGTGATTAGCATGGGCACTTTGCTAGGGATTACCCCACGATCCCACTCTCCCAGTCAGCATGTTTATTATGATTGTGGGGTGGTTGGTCATTTTTCTAGATATTGTCCTCGTCGAGGGACAATCGAGCCTTCATCTTTGAGTGCACAGTCCAGAGATAGACACCATCAGTCTGATGCCCCTCTTGGTAGGCCAGAGGCAGAGGTTCTCGATATCATTGCTTCAGGTACAACTTTTGTTACCTTCGATTGGTGATAGCATTGTTCGCATTGTGATCCTACCCTTGTCGTGTGTTTTCTTATATGACTACTTATTTTCCTTGTTTAGTTGTTTTACTACTTGTGTTGTAGTGTGTATGCGAGTATATTTCTTGGTAGTTTGATTCTTTTTATTAGTGGATCGGGTTTTTTGTCCTTGAGAGGTGACTATTTAGAGTTGTGATTCGTGGGTTGGTCTTGTTAGCATCATTTCTTGGTTGGTTTTATTTCCGATTTTGGTATGGTTCTGGAGTTGGTTTGAGTTTTTCCTTTCTAGTGGTCTTGGGTGGTTGTTGCCTAGGCCGTTCTCCAGCATTTGCTAGAAGTCCTTCTTTTGGTTTGGTGTGATACCGGTGGTTATGTGCCAAAGATTGAGGTTTTGTCTTAAGAAGATTGGTGTGGTTATGCCAGTAGGCGTGGGATGGTTTTGCTTTTCTTGGGAAATTAGAATCGAGCTTCTCTAATTGTTTTGTTGAGGAAGTTGGCATGCGAATGGGTTGCCCCTGTGGTTTTCTTCCGTTTCTAGTATAGTTGAGTTGTTTTCATTGTTCTCCCCAGTCCCGGTTGATAGGATTGAGTTTTGACTATAGCACGATGGTTGATTTATTGACTATAGCACTGCGGTTGAGTGTTGATCGTAGTATTTTAGTTGAGGTGGGCATTCAACCTATTCTCATTCTGTCGTATCAAGTGTTTCCAGTAAGAGATGTGGGAGCTAAGGGAACAACTCCAGGAACTTATGGAGAAGAGTTTGTGGAGTTCAGTGTATCCTTGAGGAGGGTTCGTTTGGTTTTCAAAGGATAGAGGTGACTCCTTGTTCGTTTTTATATGTTCAAGTAGATGCCTGAGGTGATGACTAAGGGTTTCTTGGGTTGTGTGTTGATGACTTAATTCGACCAACTACTGATTGCAGTGGCTTTTTCCTTAGATGAAGTCGAGGTATGATTCCCTTCTAGTATGAGATCTAGGTAGTGGCCATTTCCATTGCTACTTTTGGAGACTGTGGCACCAGTTATGTATTCTTTGTTACATTCATTGGCTAACCCAAGTCTCAGTTGCATCTACGGATTGGGCAAGTTGCATATTCAGAGCCTAATTAGCTCCAGTTTCTATATTGTTCATCGGCAGTGTATGGGTCTACTCAGGGGTTCGACAGAGGCATTGTTTGGTGATAACGCTCAAGTGTACTCTCCTAGATGGAGGTATCGATGATCGTTAGAGCAAAACATATTTATATATTCCTGATGGGAGTCAGGGTCGATCCCACAGTGAATTGGTGACTAGCCAAGTCGATTGTAAAGAAAAGACTTCACAATGAGAGTAGTTTGTTTGCAAACAATAAAGGTAAAGGAAGGGGGGAATTGAGAAATCTGTCACAATTCGCAATTCAAAGTAAGACAATAAAATAAAAGCGGGTGTAAACAATAAGAGAGTACAACTAGGGATGTGTGTCAAATGGGACTCTAATGTGGGTTAGGGTGCTTGCTCATTCATATAAATTATTGCTATATGACATTGATAGCATTGGTCTTAGGCATGTTGTCAATCTTTTGATCAAACAATCATATATCCAACAATTTTTATTCAAACACCATTTTTTAAGCAATAATCAACCAACTTATGCTTGGTGACCTATTCCTAGCTTAGATCCTTAAATGGGTATTTCCGGCGAATTGAGCTATTCCTAGACTCAACCATCCCAAGTACCCACTAGAAATTTAACATCTGAAATTGTAAACTTCTTTTACAAGGAAGAACACAATCAAGTAGAGTAAATCAATGTTTGCAACCACCAATTTTAGAGTTAAAATATGGTGAAATCACTAGACCCATGCCATATTAGCAATTATAAACATAAATTAGTAACATCAACACCCATTTATCAAGCACCCATTATCAACACATCTCTAGACAAGAGATTTAGCTACTCATGCTAAAGGAATAAAGAATAATACCAAATGGTAAGTCAAAATCCCTTTCATTCAAGCTAGATATTCAATATCCAGGCTCAGTTTTTACATAAATAGTGATTCCAAGAGTCGGGAAGAAGGAATTGGAGTGAAACCCTCTTCTTCTTCTTGGAGATAAAACTTCCTACCAAAGTAAAACTATATAAAAAACTATCCAAAAACTATTCAATTCTATGCCTGAAATGGGTTTTAGAACTTTCCCAAAATGTCACACCAAATTGGACAAAAATGCCCTTCGGGACCTGTGCGGCACGACGTGCAGTTTGCACATCTTGATGTGTGTCACATAGCTATGTTCAATGGACTAGTGACTCGGCTAGATTTTGGAGCTCCATATGAATTGGGGTGCGGTTCACACCAGGAACTATGCGCATCGCACAGTGGCCACATTCCTTAATAGATTCTTCAACTAATTCTGAGCTTCATGCGATAGGAGGTGCAGACCGACCACATCAATGACTGTGCATGTCGCATGAGGTCTGCACCCTTCAACAAAATCTTTGTCTTGTTTGATCAATTCACACTCAACTCTTTTTAGGCTTCTTTTGGTTCCATTTCCTTGTTTCATATCTATGATCACAAGTACCTGTAAATACATTAATAAAGTCCATAAGAACCTCTAAATCTTATCAAAACATAGCAATAATTCATGAGTAAATGCTTAATAAGTTGGTAGATTACTGACTTATCATTTGGCAATGGAAATTAGGTTTCATAATCGCGGGCTAGTAGGTCGCTTCAGATGGTTCGTGGAAGGTTCTCTTTTATTGCAACATCTTTGTGTCAGAAAGCAGTGATAACACAAAACATAGCTTCTTTATCTCAGATTCAGAGCGGTAGTTGGCCCTGAACATCCAGTCCTTGGCTAACCATTTGATTAGGCTGGACTTGCCAGATCCCACCGGTGTTCTTGTCAGTACAAGGTCCACTCTACCTTGGTTGAACAGATTCAGCGGCATTAGTTCTAGGATCAGTGGGTGTATATTATATGTGATTAGGTTATGCGGGTTGAGACTAGTGGGGCTATTCTAGATTCTAAGGGTATTTTGAGATTGATGGTCGCCCTTGGTGTTTCGAGAGTTTGAGTCTTGATTTGGTTGATTCCCTGAGAGGTTGTCTATTGTATAGGGTTCCAGTGTTGATCAGACTCGGCCAGTGGGGTCCAGGAGTTGTGGTATGTTTAATGCTTTCAGAGTTAGTGGTTTATGTACTAGTGCAACCAAGTGGGTGTTTTGAGCTTAGGGATGAGTTAAAGGATTATGGAGTTTCCAATAGCTTGGTGGCAACCGTGGACTTCAGGCATCCTTTCCTATGCCTACGAGGTGTTTTGACTTTATATTCACAACATGGTGGACTTCTTCCTTAAGTGAGACTAGTGAAGCGATTCTAAATCTGATTGGTATTCGAGTATGTGGAGTAGCAATGGTACTTCTAGAGCTTGGAGCTTAGTTGTTGGCTACGGACTTCGTGGTAGGCTTACACACTCCTTGGAGGGTTTTTGGTTTTGGTGTCAGTCCTTAGGCAGGTTTCCCTAGTTCATTCACTTTCAGTCGATTCTGACTTGGTACAATTCAACGAGGTTGGTTTTGTTCTACAGTTGGGAGATTCTCCTTTGATACAGAGTGTTCATCCATTTCGTTCACGACCCTTGTATGCATATTGCAGTTGTGCTCCGATAGTTAATTCAGTTGGGTTCAAATATCGAGGTTGTTGTTAGCAAAGGTATACATTCATTGGTTGATGGTCAGTCAGGGAAAATTACTACTATTTTCAAGGATATGCTATGAGTTGGTATTTTGGATGTCAAAGGATAGTAGGCTATAGCTTGGCTTGGATAAAATTTGAGTATAAAGGAGACTTCATTCGTGGTCGAGTTCAGCGGGAACTACGGATCTCCAGTGGGTCAGTTAGTGTTTCGAGGGTGGCTGGAGTGTTCGACTTGTGTGAAGCTTCGTAGTCTTAGTGCAAGGGGTTCATGTCATTATAAAGGGTTGTGAATCTATGAGTTCATGAGTTAGAGGTTTTGGTGGGTGACTTTGTGGGTTAACTTGGTTGTGATATCAATGTTTCCAGTTTTGTGTGTTGATCGCCTCGATTCTTCTTGGTTTTGATATTGAGTTGGTGCATTCCTATTGAAGCTCTTAAGGTTTGGGTTGGTTGATAAGCCCTTGGAGTTTTGGAGTTGAAAGTAGGAATCTAGCTTGGCTAGTAAGAAGTTAAAACTTGGTTGCTTTTCTTTGTTTTGTTCTGATGGGTGCCATCCTGTTGAGGAGGCTACCCGGGTTTTCCGAGAGAGTGGTACAGGCTTTGTATCCGCAGTTCTTGAGTCTCTGCTGTTTTCCCTTTTTCTTGACTTTCGAGGATGAAAGTCCATTTTAGTAGTGGATGATGTAATGACCCTTCTGATCATTCATGTGTTTTCGCCTTCTTTGTACTGTTAGAGCTTGCCTGTAGCGGTCCCAAGTCATTGATAACTTTCTGGGACCGGTAGTTCAGTGTCTGGGCCGTTTGTTTGGTCTTTATGGACATATCCCTATTTTAGAACCTTAACTTTGGAAATCATTGACTTCGGTCAACATTCTTGGTTATCGTGCTTAGAATCAAATTCCGATAGTTTTGTTATCTTTGAAGCGTGGACTTTGGTCTAGTTGGACCTTTGGTCAGGATCCGAGAGCTTTTCAACTTGGAATTCCCTCTCATTCTGTGTTTTTAGGCCAGTTGGGCTTGTTTGGTTGACTTTGGTCAACATTTGGAGAACACAACCTCAAATAGAAATTTTTCTAGCACTATTAGCTCCAGAATGTTGAGTTTAGGCTAGAGGGACCATTGGTTTGGGTCTCGAGGCTTCCAGACTTGATTTTGACCCTTAGGTTCCATTTCAGAATAGTTGGCCTAAAGGTTGATTTTGGGTGCGGGGCCCACTTTTTGTTAAATCAACCTCTGATAGGATTTTCATTGATTTTGTTAGATCCAAAACACCGTTTCTAGTTGAATAGCTCAGCTCATTTGTGTTCGCAGGACCCAGGATGCATTCCCATGGGCCTACCACTTGAAAATCTTGCCTTGGCATGTTTCTGTTGTTGTTGGTTGCTGGTGTGGCGCCAGGGCAATGACTGGGCCGCACCTGCACGCGCACGACTGTGCCCAGGCCAGCGCCCTTGCGTGCCCACCCACCTCAGCATGCCATCGCCCCTGCGCCATGCCGTCTTCCCCAGCGCCAGCGCACCTACGCTGTGCCAGCGCCTCGGCGCTAGTGTGCCTGTGCCCGGCTAGGCCACTGTAGCGCCTGGGCGTGGCAGCTTAAGTAGCTGGCCAACCCCTTTTTCGTCATTCATTTTATCATCTCCCTAACGATTTCTCCATGGTTTGTTGATTCAAAACTTCCATAAGTCACCTTGATCACTTCCCTAAGCTTAGAAGTTTATAACTGATAATCCTAGATCGTTCGTTGACTTCTAAATCTGGTAACTTTACTCTTTAATTTCCATTTTCCTCCATTGATTTCCCTTTTGATTTCCTGATTCTTGGGGTTGTTTTGAGCTCTTTTAATGGTGCGTTTCCGCTCAAATTTTGGGCATGTTCTCCCGGGAATATGGGGAACACATGGGTGTTTTTCATTTCTGGCTTCGGGTTGCGAGGTCCATGGGCCCACTTGTGACCCGAATTTCCATCCAGTTATGTTTCTAGCATTATGGGTATCGTTGGCTTTATTTTGATGCGTAGAATATTATTTTGATTGTTTGTTCATGATTTGGGCTTTCACGGAGTAGTTCGAGCTTGAACAATACTGTTCGAGCAACTAGTCATCGGACAACAGATAGGTTATGGTTTTCCCTACCTAGACTCTGTGTATATAGGCTATAACTACATTAATTAGCATCCTTGGGTTGGTTATCTAAGTTGGTACCCACAGACCTTGTCCGCTTCTTCTATCCATTTGTTTTATGCATTGTTTGTAGTATTTATTGTAGTGTTGTAATATTACCCTTGTGGCCCCATGTGGCCTTTGTTTATGGATCTGGACCATAGATAGTGGGATATTGGGAATGTACGCGAGTCCCAAATATCGTGATTTTACTTTAGGTTGGATATCTGTGCTGTTGAACTGATTGTGCCTGTGCAGAGCTGATAGGAATTTTTTGAGCCGTTAGGATAATCTATTGTTTACGATCATATCATTCATGCAAAGGTTTTTTCTGCATGTTTTACTACTGATTTGGCTTCGGGCCCACTATAAACGGTTTTCTAAACTTTGTATGACCCCGAGAGCCCATTTTTGGTAATATGGTTATGAAATGTTTTGGAACTGATTTTATGAAACCTCTTGGAGTGAATAGGATATTATGATGATTTTATTACTAGTTTTCACACTGATACTGGACTCGGCTGTGCCGGAGTGCTAGACATGTTTTACTACGTATTTAGACCGAGATATGCTCTGGGCACCCTTTATAAGGGTTATTGAGACCTGATTACTGATCTAGACCCAGATACACTTCGGGCACCATTTGACGGGGTTTTGAGATCACTACTACTGTTTTAGACCTGGTTCAACTCCGGGCATATACTATGAGGTTCGGATTCTTGAGATTGTGCATTCGTTATTATATATGGTTAAAGACCTCCATAGGCTCTGCCGATCTAGGACTTGGGGCCATAGTCCTAGCATGGCGGAGGAGGGATATACAGTGTAGTTGAGGTATAACGGGTACGTCCCACCATAAGTCCTCCTACTGGGCCTACATGCGCCATGGGAGGTGCATACATGGGTTACTATCACCAATTCCATTATATCACATCATCATGCATATTTCATTCAGATTCCACCCTTGTTTGTTGTGTGCTCAGTATACACTTCGGTAGTATGGGATGCCGGAGGGTTTGTTTTCACTTGATTGTATTCCTCGGTTGTATGAGTGGCCGTTTGGACTGTAGGTAGATTATATTACACCTCTCATATTATAGAGCTTGTTATGGCCTTCGGTACTTGGTGGTTTAGTGGGTTCTAGCCTGTTGAGGATCGAATTATTGGATCATTTTGTTATTAATGGATTAGTGGTTCCTAGCTTGTTGAGGCATTCATATATATAGCCTTCTGAGTATTTATGGGTTAGCGGATCCTACCCCGTTTCCATGGTGCTGTTTAGTGGTTTTGGTTTCTTTGTGGCTTAGTTTATTTCATCCTAGATTTGTACTTGTAAGGTTGATTCATGTATGTTTTTATCTTGAAGTTTGGTTTGTAGCATGATTCCGTTATTTGTATTGTTCTAGCTTGATTATGTTTACTGCTTTCCTTCTTTCCCCTTCTACTTGAAGTTACCGGTATACCACCATCTTTCTTAACTCATTTTTTTTATATATTATTGTTGCAAGGACTCCAGGTGCATTCTTCTATCTTTCACATGTGTTCTGTGTTATATATCCTATGTGGCTAGCATAGCGTGTTTGTAATTCTGGTTGACTTCTATCCGTTCTAGCTTCCATGTGCTTTCTCTATTACTTTTGTGACTGCTTCTTTATTATCTTATATATTACTGTTTTTATATCTTATGTGCGCTCAGTCAGCCGATGATGCCTACTGGGTACCCGTTGCTTAGAAATTGGTGCTCATACTACACTTCTGCATCTTTCTGGTGCATATATTAGTGTAAGCTTTCGCCGTTGATCGCATGGAGACTCATGCAGCTTTTGGATATTCGAGACTAGGGTGAGCGCCTGACGACTGGGGCTTGACCACATCTCATCTTTTGGAACTGTTACTCTTTATTTATTTTGGAGAATATTGTATATTCTATTTTGTTACTTCTAGCACTTGTATTCTATTAGAAGCTCATGTACTTTCGATACCAAGTCTTGGGGTTGGTGTAGTTTTCTTGTATATATATATTCATGTTATTTGCTTCTGCGTTGTTCTCTATTATATCTGCTTTCGCTTATTTCTGCTTATTATGCGTATGTGTTAGGTAGTAGTCCATTACTAACCATTCCGGGCTACGGGGATTGGTTCGCCTACTGGAGGGTTGTAGGTGCCATCATGACCTGAGAATTCGGGCTGTGACACTATTGCAAGTATTTGCTCATTTAAACCCCAAATAATCTTAAGGTATGCTCCAAGCTCTTATTGTGTTTCGATTTTTGGATGCAAGAACCGAACCTAGGGTGGCTTTTGTTTTAAATTGATGTCAAAACCCTAGGGGATGATGGTTTTTTGTGAGCAAGTACTTGTATTTAATTAATTGTTGTGAATCAATGTTGAAAGTGGCTGAAAATATGAACAAAATTGAAATAAATATGGTTGTCTGTTTTTACAGTGACCACGAGGGCATTCTATGGGTCATGGTTTATTCCACGAATTGAGGAATGCACTCGTAGAAATCAGATCAGAGGACTGTTAAAATTGTCTGATATCCACGAGCGGCATCCACGAGTCGTGGATCAAACCACGAGTCGTAGATGCCACTCTTGAAACTCAGACCTGCATGCAATTAAATTCTCCTGAGAACCACGAGGGGTGTTGATGTGCCGCTAATTTACATCACTTTCGACTCCTTTTAACTAAGAACAATCGTACGTTTTCAAGCAACCGTTGTCGTTTTTGATGTTTTTATATTGGATTTGTAGGAAATGGAGACAAACATGGAAACGGAAGGAAATACGAGAAAAAGAGGATTCTGCCTAAGAGTGACGGCCTGAGTGACGGTCCGTCACACATGTGACGGTCCGTCACCAAGACCGTCACACATGTGACGGTCCGTCACCAAGACCGTCGCATAGAGGCAGTGCCACTGCCTAAGGTTGACGGTCCAGGCGACGGTCCGTCAAGGCAGTGACGGTCCGTCACAGTGACCGTCACACCAAGGCAGCAACTTCAGGCGGCATCACTGGTTAGCAGTGACAGTCCAGGCGACGGTCCGTCACTGGCTTGACGGTCCGTCAGCCTGGCCGTCAAGTTAAGGCAGACGCGCGTCAGCGGCTGTCCGCGTTTTAGGACTCCTAACCCGTTTTGGATTTGGTTTCTTTGACTCCTATAAATACCCTATGATAAGTTTATTTTACATAGTGTTCACCCAATAGTTTTAGCATAGTTTTTAGTCGTTTTTGAGAGCAACAACACGTTTTCGTACTCTTGAATTCGTGTTCTTGATCGTTCTTGGGGATCTTGTTATTTTCTTGTTCTTGGATTATTGAAGATTATTTTCATCATATTGTAAGAATCTTCTTTCCTTTATTATGAATTTCTTCTTTTCTTCTTCGAGCATGAGTAACTAAAACTCCCGCAACTAGGGTTGTGGGAGCCATGGCTAAAGTAGCGATATAGATTCCGGGTAGCGACGGGTTCAATTTACATGTAGTCACGTTGTTAATCATACTTTATGTCACGTTTTCTAGTGGTTGCAAACATTAGAACATGCCTAGGTTTAATTTGCTTGAGTAAAGAGATTAAAACCGGGAAAACTTGATTAACAACAAGGATTCGAGACTACTAACTCTCGTCTTAATGATTAATGCCGTAACTGGATTAATCTACTTGATGTTTAGGATTGAAAGCTAAAAAGCACATCTTTTCGAGGTCGAGAGAATAGAAAAGGAAATTTGTTTATTTGGTCGAGAGACGTTTAGACGATACCATTGACGCAATCACATCGTGACACGCATATAGAAAGAACCCTGTAACGCCTAGAATTGATTGGTACAACGCCATGGTGAACACCTCCCTAGTTCGCCTTCTATCATATTGATTAAAACTCACACGTTTATTACTTGTTTTGTTTACGATTTGTTCACACAAACCCCCCCTTATTTACCGGAAACTATTGACCATCAGTCACGTACTTCACTAAAGGCTTAATCTTCACCATATTCTCTGTGGGATTCGACCCCAACCTTGTTGGGTTCTTTACTTGACTACGACCGCTTACTCCTCGTTAATTTGAGGTGTAGTTTGGGCGTTATCAAAAAGTGGCGCCGTTGCCGGGGAATATGGTTTTTGATTAAGTCTAGTGTGTTTATTTGACTCTTAGTCATAATTTCCTACTTTACGTTTATTTGTTGTTTTTGTTTTTGATAGGGTACAGATTTGTGCATGCCAAGTACCCGAAGCTCGGGTGAATCAACAGTACCTTACGACCCCGAGCTTGCGAGAACATTAAGGCGGAATATGGCCGCACAATTAGAGGCAGCGAGGATCGCTGCAGAACTGCAGGCCCAACAAAATCTGAATGCTGGTGGTCTGCAGGATGAGATCGCATGGAATAATGAGGATCTCGATTTAGATGGAGCTGGCGCTACGGGCGCCATTATTGTTCCACCGCTACCGCCCGGAGCCAAGTTCAACATCACTAGCACGATGATCCAGCTGTTGAACTTGAGAGGAGTGTTCCGCGGTGTTTCTGGTGACGATGCAAATCAGCACTTGATGAATTTCGTGGGCATCTGCAAATCGTTCGAATTGCCAGGAGTGAGTCAGACAGCGATCAGGCTCAGGTTGTTTCCGT
Organism: Jaltomata sinuosa; assembly: GCA_003996215.1. NCBI lineage: Eukaryota > Viridiplantae > Streptophyta > Magnoliopsida > Solanales > Solanaceae > Jaltomata > Jaltomata sinuosa. The sequence goes on from QJPP01005639.1 coordinate 102,110, forward strand.
TGTCTCTGTCTGATGAGGCAGCATTGTGGTTGACGGAGCTGACCCCCGACTCTATCGCAACGTGGGGAGAGTTGAAAGGAGCTTTCCTAGAAAGGTTCTTTCCTCCCTCTCAGATGATACAGTTGAGGGACGAGATTAGCAACTTCAGGCAGCAACCACACGAAGCACTGCACGAGACTTGGTTGCGATTCAAGAAGAAGCTGACCCAGTGCCCCAACCATCAGCTGAACAACGAATTCTTGATGCAGACTTTCTACAGGGCACTGAATTCGGCTACCAAGCCGACGTTAGACAACGCAGCAGGTGGAGCGTTTATGGGTCGCACTTTTACCGACGCCACAGCTATTTTGGATAGGCTCACTAAAACCAACAGGGCCTAGCACACACGAGATTCAGAGGTTGCAGCTAGCACCTACACCGTTGGTATGTCAGCAGAGCAGCATAGGAAAGAGGAGGAGCGCGACCAAGACATGGCGCATCTGAAAACACAGTTGGATCTCCTGACAAAGCACTTGTGCTCAGGAGGTATGGAGAAGGTGCAAGCTGTGGGTTCCCAAGGTATGGAGACTGAGGAAGCAAATTACTTGGGGGGTTTCCAGGCCAATGGCCAGGGAAACCAAGGTCGGAACTATCAGCGAGACAACCACTATGAGAAAGGTGGTTACAAAGAGCGCGACCAAGGAAATTGGAGGAACAACACCGATAGAGGTGGGTTGTATATACCACCTGGTAATCGGGACAAAGCTGGCAACGAGGCTGAGACGTCCAAACTTGAGAACATGATGGCGAAGATGCTGCTTAAGGTGGAATCGACTGACTCTGGAGTAAAGGCAATGCGGAATGAGTTATCAACATTGAGTCAGGTAGTGGAGTCACACTCAACCGCGATCAAGCAACTAGAGCAGCAAGTGGGTCACATCTCGGCATCTCTAAACCCAAGGAAGACGGGTACCTTGCCGAGCGACACCACTCATCCGAGGAATGACGCAAGCTGTATGGCTATCATGACCAGAAGCGGTAGAACGTTACCGGAATCACATCCGGTAATTCAGACTCAAGGCGATGATGCGGATGATGAAGAGGCGGTAGAGGAGGAAACTCCAAAGCCCGCGGAGAAAAGCAAGGAAGCTGAAAAGCTTCCAACTATGTTGCCTCGGCCACCACCTCCTTTCCCACAGCGCCTAAAGAAGAAAGCTGACGATGGTAAGTTCCTGAACTTCATGACCATGCTGAAGCAAATTTCAATAAACATACCATTGGTGGAAGCGCTAGAACAAATGCCCGGTTATGCCAAGTTCATGAAGGACTTGATTACAAAGAAGAGGTCGGTAAGTTATGAACCGGAAGACAACCTCCATCATTGCAGCGCTATTTCCTCTAGATCGTTGGTCGAAAAGAAGGAAGATCCAGGTGCTTTCACTGTTCCCTGTACTGTTGGGAAGCTCAATTTAGGAAGAGCCTTGTATGATCTGGGGGCTAGCATCAACTTGATGCCGCTAGCTGTCTCCGAACAATTGGGTTTGGGAGCTCCTAAACCAACGTCCATAAGGGTGATGATGGCTGACCGCTCAGTGAAGAGACCTGTGGGAATATTGTCTGATGTGCTGGTCAAGATTGGTAAGCTTATATTCCCGGCCGACTTTGTGATCTTGGATTGCAAAGTGAATTTTAAAGTTCCCATAATCTTGGGACGACCTTTGTTAGCCACGGCTAAAGCATTGGTGGACATGGAGAGAAACGAACTGACCCTCCGATTAAACAATGAAATGGTCAAGTTCGATGTGTCCAGAGTGATGAAGCAACCAAGTGACATGAGGGTGGTCGCGGTCATCAATGCTATTGAGGAAGTCCCTGCTGATGTGTATCCTGAGGAGAAACATGTAGAGGAAGGCGGTGAAAATAGAACTAAGAAACGAAAACACCGAAAGAGAATCTACAAAGAAAGAGCGAAGAAGTTGTCGCGACTAGCGATGGAGCCCAAAAAGGAAGCTAGAACGCCACACTCCATCGAGTTCTCCTGTTTTGGAGACCCTGGCGGTCTCCAACATCATTCCAAAATCTGAGTCACATCGACTTCATAGGTAAATTCTTACTCTGTGCATGCATCTAGAACTTGCCTGGTCTATTTTGTTAAGTTTGAAGTTTGGTTGCTTAGGAAAGGATCACAGGCCCTTTTTGTGTGCAGTCCACTTAGCCTATAAGACCGTCCAAATATAAATAATCCCTTTGATCCCTGTTTGAGCCATAATTGACCTTGTTCTTTCAATAACCTGTCACCGTTCCTGTTTAACTTGGAGTCCCTATTTTGGCCCTGGTCCTCCCTTGGACACCGTGCACCTCAACGCAGGCAATCAGCCTAAGTTGAGGGTGGCTACTATAGAGGTAAACCCTGTTTTGGCCCTGTTCCGCCCTTGGACATTGTGCACCTCAACGCAGGCAATCAGCTTAAGTTGAGGGTGGCTACTACAGAGGTGAATGATAAGAAAAAGAGGATGGAGATGATTGGTTATGAATAGAACGAAAAGTCCGGGTGTGTGCCTAAGAAAAGAAAAATAAAAAGAAGTGAAAAAAGATCAAAAAAGGAATAAAAAGAATTGTCAAAATAAAGAGGCCGCACCTGTAGCTAGAGAGAACCAAATAAAAAGGTGAATAAGGATGGACAGAATAAAGTTATGTGGTAATAAGACATCGGTAGTTCCAAGGAGGGCTTAGTCACTAACCCCTAAATGTACCCTACCTGCACCCGAAGCCTCATTACAAGCCTAAACAAGTCCTGTAGTGATCCTGAGCGGCTTTCTGAAGAACCAAAATAGAATAGTAAGGGCAAGCCTATGGTATCGCATGTGCATTGTTTGAAATCGTTTGTGAGTGTGAGCGCTTACCTAGCCCCAAATCTTGTGTGTGGGATTTCTTTGTGGTGAGGGCACCAAGATGTCTGTATTGTCTATTGATTGTTAGGATAGCTGCGCGTGTGAATGTAGAATGTTCTATCATATCGGAATGACATGTTTGGATCCTTGCAAGTTAGTGTTTCATACATTCGTGTGCTACGAGGGAGCTTGATTGAATAAGTTTTGAATGACCATGAGTTGCTAGAGACATGAGTTTGTGTTCTTAGTTGAGTCGTCTTATTGTTTTATGTTATGTTGCTTGAGGACAAGCGAACGTTTTAAGTTGAGGGTGTTGATGTGCCGCTAATTTACGTCACTTTCGACTCCTTTTAACTAAGAACAATCGTACGTTTTCAAGCAACCGTTGTCGTTTTTGATGTTTTTATGTTGGATTTGTAGGAAATGGAGACAAACATGGAAACAGAAGGAAATACGAGAAAAAGAGGATTCTGCCTAAGAGTGACGGCCTGAGTGACGGTCTGTCACACATGTGACGGTCCGTCACCAAGACCGTCACATAGAGGCAGTGCCACTGCCTAAGGTTGACGGTCCAGGCGACGGTCCGTCAAGGCAGTGACGGTCCGTCACAGTGACCGTCACACCAAGGCAGCAACTTCAGGGGACATCACTAGTTAGCAGTGACGGTCCAGGCGACGGTCCGTCACTGGCTTGACGGTCCGTCAGCCTGGCCGTCAAGTTAAGGCAGACGCGCGTCAGCGGCTGTCCGCGTTTTAGGACTCCTAACCCATTTTGGATTTGGTTTCTTTGACTCCTATAAATACCCTATGATAAGTTTATTTAACATAGTGTTCACCCAATAGTTTTAGCATAGTTTTTAGTCGTTTTTGAGAGCAACAACACGTTTTCGTATTCTTGAATTCGTGTTCTTGATCGTTCTTGGGGATCTTGTTATTTTCTTGTTCTTGGATTATTGAAGATTATTTTCATCATATTGTAAGAATCTTCTTTCCTTTATTATGAATTTCTTCTTTTCTTCTTCGAGCATGAGTAACTAAAACTCCCGCAACTAGGGTTGTGGGAGCCATGGCTAAAGTAGCAATATAGATTCCGGGTAGCGACGGGTTCAATTTACATGTAGTCACGTTGTTAATCATACTTTATGTCACGTTTTTTAGTGGTTGCAAACATTAGAACATGCCTAGGTTTAATTTGCTTGAGTAAAGAGATTAAAACCGGGAAACTTGATTAACAACAAAGATTCGAGACTACTAACTCTCGTCTAATGATTAATGCCGTAACTGGATTAATCTACTTGATGTTAGGATTGAAAGCTAAAAAGCACATCTTTTCAAGGTCGAGAGAATAGAAAAGGAAATTTGTTTATTTGGTCGAGAGACGTTTAGACGATACCATTGACGCAATCACATCGTGACACGCATATAGAAAGAACCCTGTAACGCCTAGAATCGATTGGTACAACGCCATGGTGAACACGTCCCTAGTTCCCCTTCTATCATATTGATTAAAACTCACACGTTTATTACTTGTTTTGTTTACGATTTGTTCACACAAACCCCCCCCTTATTTACCGGAAACTATTGACCATCAGTCACGTACTTCACTAAAGGCTTAATCTTCACCATATTCTCTGTGGGATTCGACCCCAACCTTGTTGGGTTCTTTACTTGACTACGACCGATTAATCCTCGTTAATTTGAAATGTAGTTTGGGCGTTATCAGGTGTTTAAGAGCCGTGGTTCCATCCACTGGCTGTCCAACCCACTCGTGGTTCCCCAAGTACAGAAAAACTAGAATTTTTATTGGTTTGCCTGCTTCTACTGTACTGATGTTTTCCTTTGCAGGTTCTATGGCGCCAAAGAACACCCCGAAGATGGGTAAGGTCCGCACAACAAAAGAAATTAAGGAAGGGGCTCATCAATTCAAATCTTGACTTACTGACGAGACCGATAAAGCTGAAAAAATTAGATCCGAGGAGGTATATAAGATCCAGCTGGACCCCAATGTGGTGCCTCGGACCATGAGGCCAGGGACACAGACATATGCGGCTGAAGAGGCAACACTACAACTAGCCCTCATAGTTGCACCACAGGCAATAACCACTTCTCCTCAGATTGAAGAGGGAGAGAGGTCATCCGATGAAGGAGATAGTAACTGGGAAAGTAACACCGGGACCGAGATCGGGACTGGGACTAGGGAAGATGAAGAATATGCTGATGCTGAGTCAAGCTCAGGTGATAAAAGCTTCACCAGTCTGGCCACTTCGGAAGCCAAGACTCAGAGACAAGAGGAGTTAGCCGGAGTTTATACACTTGAGGCTCGGGACAATAGGAGATGGTCTATTCAGGGAATGAGGGTCAAGTACATTCAGGGTGCAACTCTATTTGATAGGGATTTTCCCAATAGGGGCATCTTTGAGGAGCCGCAGATTCGGACCGAGGGCCTAACTTCCATCCCAGATATTCATTCCATGTTTACTCACTATCGGTGTGGTTGGATGGCTGAGCCTTTAGTCAGTTACTATCCTGAGAAAGTTTGAGAATTCTATGCTTCGTATGAAGCCACAGGCAGTCAGCTCCTTCACTCGAGACACCGGTACCAGGATCTACCTGCACTGACCAATACTAGGGTACGACATGCACCCATTGATATATCTGAGTGCACCATTCAATGCTTTTTGTTTGGGCTAGAGTACGAGCTATAGGTTGACACGACCAAGTTTGACTACAAAATGAAGATGGTCAAAGATAAATAGAAAATGCGAGACCCAATTCAGAGAGCTGATCTATGTAGATGGGTTGTGGGGTACATAGCAGAGAATGGAGAGGATGCAGAATGGGTTGATAGAGGTGACATCAAAAAGGCATCCTTGAACTTTGCTGGAAAGTTTTGGTGGGCTATAGTCCGGTTCCACCTTTGTCCAAATCAAGTAGACAATACTCTGACACCTTAGCGCATAGTCCTAGTAGCTAGAATCATGGCTGATTATGAGATAAATTTCCCCCTCTGTATCATTGTGGAGATTCATGAGTGGGCATTCTGACCCAGAACCATCATACCCTTTACTTGCTTAACTCACCGCTTGTGCATGGATGCGGCAGTATCGAGGATGCCTGATATAGACCATATGATAGAGGTGACTCAGACACAGGATTTTGGGTTGATCAAGGATGCTACTAACCTAGTCGCACACATGCGAGCTTCTTCCTCCACTTCAGCTGAAGTAGTGAGAGTTGAGGGATCCTCCATTTTGAGAGATCCATTTGAGTTAGGCACTACTAAGCAAACCATAGAGCATGGCCTTAATATTCCTAATACGGGGGTGAGTACATCGACAGAGGGTGCCACAACTTCAGTTTTTGCACCCTCGACTTCCAGCCACCATTTGGTATTCCTACAGCGCCCCCGCACCCAGCTTCTTCTGGTATGGTTACCATCACCGCTAAGTTCCTACAAAATCTGATAAAGTGCAATCCAATACAGAGAAGCAAGTGAATGAATTGTTAGACCAGCTGAAACCTTGGGTGAGGTAAAGTATTGCAGCCACCGAGGCTAGGGTACAAAAAGAGATAGGCTGTGTCACTCGTGCGATAAAAAGGTGACTAGATGGATTTGAGCGGTGAGTGAATACTCGGCTATAGAATATACAGAGCATTGATTTGGGAAACATCCAAGAGGAGATGGTATGGCTCAGAAAGATGATCAGATCTATCATCACTAGCCACACTCCTGTTATGCCTTCCATCCCCATTGTGGTTCCACACTGGGTGGTTCATTTGTTTGCTGCGGAAGAGGCTGTGCTCCCGGGTGCTAGAGAAAATAGGGTGCACACTGAGGTCACTTCTGAGGTTAAGTTGGACCCAAAGAGAGTGAGGAAGAACACTGTTACTTCCATGCGACTATACCAAGATGACATGCACATTCATGAGGTGGCAGAGCGGTATAGACTTCAGGGCGAGTCCACCAGTTCAGCTCCAGTTGTTGGAGAACCCACATCTTCTACCTGTAAGATTCTAGAGTCTGCCACTACTTATAGAGCACCTATTGTTGTCCCTACTATTTCTGATCCTTTGAGCGCAATGACCACAACTCCCGCCACTGATATTTCTCCAGGTTCCACACCACAAGACTCGTCTACATCACCGAACACTAGCGTCTAGGCGCATGTTCCTGCCTCCTTGCGTAGTTACTTTCTTTTTTCGTGCATTGAGGACAATGCACATTGCTTTTTGGTGGGGTAGGGTCAACAACCATCTGTGTATTTTTTGATGGGTATCTTGGCAAAGTCTGAGTAGACAAGACACCCGCATCGTGCTGCAACGTTAAATCAAGTGCTACTTGGGAGGCAACCCAAAAAAGGTACCACTAAGTATCTGAGTTCGTGGGGTTTTCTTGTTGTGTTCTTTCCCTATGGACCTTTATTTTTGTTGATCCAGCATGTTTAAATAGGTTGTGTGTAGTAAAAGAAGAATAGAAACTTAGCGCAGTCTATGGTCTGACTTTGAATTTGATTTTGACTAAAAAATGGAGACCTCTCCAAATTTTGTGTGACGTGATTAGCCATTTTTGATAGACTGACTGCTATGGATATGTGCATGACATTATAAGTATCGATGTGATGAATATCTAAGCTAGGGCATGAACCTGATAAGTTAACAATTGGTTGTTTTACTCTGTGCCATGTGCGTGTGAGATGCATTTGTACTATGCTTGCATTGTGTGCCAATCCAAAACATGCCCGATTAGTCTTGCCTAGGTTGTAGGATAACTAGTTAGAAAAGGATCATAGGCCCTTTTTGAAATAGTCCACTTAGCCTAAAATGACCATGCAAATGAATTTAATATCCATTGATCCCTGATTTTGAGCCAAAATTGACCCTTTTTTGTTGTTTAGCCTATTCACCTTCCCTGTTTTCTATGAACCTTCAGTTTTGCCCTAGTTCCTCCATGGACATTGTGAACCTCAACTCAAGCAAATCGCCTAAGTTGAGAGTGGCTACTGTGGGGGTAAATGAGAAGTATGGGTTATGAAAAGAAAATGTTAGTGATTAAAAAAGAGAAAAATAACGGGTGTGGCGTATGTTCTAGAAAAAAAATATAGAGAAAAAAAGAAAAAAAGAAAAAATGATGAAAAAGAAAGTGATTTTGAAATAAAAGTCGCACCCGTCACTTGACAAAGAATAAAAAAGGAGAGAATAAGGGAGGAAAAAAGAGTGGTCTGAAAGTTGAAGAAACATAGCGTAGTATCAAGGAGGGCATAGTCACTATTTTCCAAATATACCATATCCATCCTCGAGCCTACATTACAAGCCTAGTAAAATCCTCTAGTGATCCTAGTCCAACTGTTCAAAAACCGGGGAGTAGAAAATAAGGGAAAGCCTATGTTATTGTGCATGCTTTGCTTGAACTTCTTTTTGAGTGTGAGTGTTCTAGTCCCAATAATGATTTACTATGTGATTGGGACTTCTTTGTAGTGAGGGAACTAGAGTAACATTGATTGCTGACTATTAGTGTAAGTATCATCTGTTTATGCTAGCTTGTCCATTGATATTGTAATGTCATCCATGGATCCTCTTGTGTTGTCTTGATAAATAGTACATGTGCACTAGTTTTATACTGAGAAGGAGAGGGGAATTGGTTGTGAGCTGAACTGTTTGAACCATGTGACTGCTTTTCCTTTGCTTAAGTGTCATTCTAGGATAGTTTTGTTTTGTCACTTAAGGATAAACAACTGTTTTAAGTTGAGGGTGTTGATGTGTCGTGGTTTTGTGGCACTTTCGACGCTTAAAACTTGGAATTAGAGTATGTTCTTTAGCGATTTTTAGTAGATTTGATGTGTTTTGAGTATTGTTTAGGAAAACAAGGTTCGGAAGCTAAGTCCAGAAAAAGATTGCAAAACTAGCTGAAACTAACTTCCACAGCTCAACTCTACGAGTTGTGAATACATCCACGAGTCGTGGAAGTCAGTCATGGACAGACTACTGTAGAGGGTGACTGAAGCCTGAGATCTACGAGAGGTTTTGACAAATCGTGGACCTATTCACAAGTCGTAATTCTTGTTTGGGAAACCTGATAAAAGGAGGAGAAAAAAGCCTGAGATCCATGAGGCTGGTCCATGAGCCGTGATTCAATCCACGAGTTATGGATATGACTCGTAGAAGAGAAGATGCAAGAAGAAAAACACACTGAGATCCACGAGACCAGTTCATGAGCTGTAAATCATTTCATGAGTCATGGATGGAACTCGTGGAAGTGAACCTGCAAGATGACAAAAGCTCAGAGTTTCACGAGGACCTTTCATGACCCTTAGATAGTTCCATGGACCATAGACTGTGTCCGTGGAAGTTGCCAATTCTAGTTTTCCTTGTCTATTTAGGATAGGATTTGTGATGTCTATAAATACCTTTCCTAGGTTTTATTTTATGTTTTATGCTCTATATTTTGTAGGAAACATACTCGTAAACACTTGGTATTGATTTGTTCTTGGTTTTGAGATATTAACACATCCATTGGTTCTTGAATCTTGATTCTTCTTCAGTTATTCAAGTTAGTGGATTTCTTTACTTCTTCTCGTAAGTGCATGATCATGAATTCTTCAACAACTATTAATTGTTTGCTTATGAACATGAGTAGCTAAATCCACAACTAAGGTTGTGGGAACCATGACGGATTAACAAAGTAGGCAAAGTACTTAGCAACTCTAAGACGGTGTCTATGCATGTATTGTTCTTCCCTTCGCTTTGATTGATTTTTAACAGTGGCCAACGTTAGAACTCGCCTTATTCTTACTTGCCAGACGAAAGAGGTAACGAATGGAAAAAGGGTTGGTTAAAACAGAGATTTGAGGCTATCAACCCTCATCTAATAGCTTGACCTTGTCCCGGAATAGCTAATCTGGGGTCAAAGGTAAGGGTTAGTAAAGCATACACCCATAGACGGACCAAATTTCATGGTGAAATTCATCTATCTAGGTGACCAACCATTTAGGTGAACCTAACTTACCGATCTTGCATGCTAAGGACCAGAATAGATTGCTAGTACAACGCCTACTGCGTTATGAACTCATGGAGAACACAGTCCTAGTCCATCTTCTCTTTGAATTACAACAATATTGATACTTGCTATTATGTGTTACTTGTTAATTTACAAACATCACTTTTGATTTAACCCCCCCCCCCATTTTAGGGAAATAAGATGGCTAAGAGCGCAAATATACACAGTTGACCGAGGTCCTGCCATATTCCCTGCGGGATCGACCCTAACCTTTGTTAGGTTCTAGATTTGACCAACGACTGCTTTATACTTCTTTTGGAGGTGTAATTTGGGCGTATCACCCACTGTTGATCTAGTTCAAACCATCTTAGAAAAGAGTAAAACAAGGATTCTTAGAAGTTGATAAAGTCAAGGAATCACGATAAGGGATCAAACAAAAATGGAATCTTTCCTAGGAATGTACTATAACCTCTCGCAGATTGGATACAGACATCATCGTAACTATCCATGAGATTGTACACACTTTGCTCTTGTAATGGCGAGATCGATGAATCTAGAACTCTGATACCACTCTGTCATGACCCAAAACTGGGCCATGATGGCGCCTACATAATCCCCCAGTAGGCAAGCCAACCTAATAGTGCTGAAGATAAATAAAGCAGTTTAAATAAGGGAAGCAGAAAGGATGTATTAAAGAAATAAGGGACAATAACATAGATACATACCGACAATACTAAATATACATAGATGGCTCTAAAGTGATCACGAAGATAAAATATACATAAGAACCAACCCAGACTTGGTGTCACCGGTACAAAAGCAACTAACATACGGAGTAGCTATACAACATACTCTGTCTATTCGAAATACAAAATATAGACAAAAATGTAGAAGAAAAGCAGTAAAAGTCTCTAAAATGGTGGGAGCTCACCACGATCCGAACAACAGCTGACCTCGAACAATAAGAGGATCAATAGGGTGGCTCGTACTAGGTGCTGCATCAGAAAAAATACAGAGTGTAGTATGAGTACCAAAACAATGGGTACCCAGTAAGAATCATAGATGGACCAAGCGCAGAAAGATAATATACAATATAAATTATAGAAAAGTAAACTAAATACAGGGATCCACCTAAATCCAGTTATAAAACCAAAAATAGAACTAGTCGAACCAACAAGAAGGAAATAATAACAAAATCAATCCAGGCAACCGACAATCCAAGTACATTCAAGCCAAATGCAATGCGATGGGAGATGATGTGATGCATAATAGTATTGTAACGACTGGGTTTGTCATTACGGGTAAACTTTTCACGCTAATTTTTGAGTCAGAAAACTTTTGGGTGTGGGAGTTGAAAATTCTGGTCCAGGCTATCCTCGGCCAGTTTGGAGTAAGGTATGGTCTAAGGCAATCTGGGTAAAGTTTGAGTAAAGTATCTTGATTTGAGCTAATTTTCTGTTTAGCTAAGACATAAAGGAGTCTGGGGGACTTTTCGGAATCAAATTTGGATAAGTAGAACTCCCGGAATTGAGGTTGACGTGAAGGGGTTGTTCCGAAATATCAGGAAATTAAGTGTGTTGTAAAATGGACCTTTTTGAGAGGATTTACGACTTTCTATCCTGTGTCAACTGCCATAGCAGTTGACATACCACCATAGCGACCTCCGCTATAGCAGAGAATTACTGCTATAGTGGAAGTCAACGCTGATCAGCACCGCTATAGCGGTAGGTTTCCCTATGGCGATACTGCTATAGCAGAGCGTGGACCACTATAGTGGAGCGACGGGACCTGAAAACTCAAAAATGAGTTTTATATTTTCATTCTCTCCCATTCAACCCCAAAATAGTTGAGGGTTACTCCAAGAACCCTCCTAGGCTGCTCCAAAGTTTGGTAGCCATGAAGAGGAGGAATTCCAGCTAAAGGGGCACAAAACCATAGATTCAAGCTTGCAGAATCGTTAGGGAACGCCTTCACTGAGACAGAAAGGGCATGGAATAATTGCTCGGCATCCAGGTAGGCTAGGTTTCTTTAAAAAAATAGATTGATCGCTTTCATTTTCTTATTATTGTGTAGAATGAAAGGGAGAATGCATGGTTATGCCTTCAGGCACGGAGTATGGAGGAAATTGTTGATTTGTTGGATTAGTTAGAATGGTAGAATCGGGATAGTGTGTTGTGATATTCTAGGCATTGCTTAATTTGTGTGATTTTGATAATAAATGTGGGAACTAGAATATCAGAAGGTTCAGGGAACCAGAAAAAGGTTGGTAATTAACTAATGTGCAAGGAATGAAAGTTTTGGAAACTAATTGTTAGAATTAGGATATTCTTTGGCTGTGTTCTAAGGCTGGAAAAGGTTTTCCCAGTTTGTATTTGGTCTTAGGAAGAGGGTCAGGAATAAATGTAATTAACTGCATGTTTAAAGGGGCAAACCGGGGTTAGTCTTCAGACGGGATTTGACAATTGATAGTGTACTCGGAATGGGGTAGGTGATGGTTTGATTAATGTATGCTTGTATATTTGTGTACTCTTATCTAAGTATTTGTATGAGGTGCATTGCTTAGGGGATGATTAGGAGTGTCTAATAGTCCTGTTTAACAATCTGGTAAATGGAACTGTGTATTTTGCTTATTGGTTTACAAGTTGATTATTTATTGTTGTGACTATTAGATTTCTGTGTGACATTCGGTTGGCTCGGGTACCATGCTTGGTACGGGAATTACTAACCGTTGGCTCGGGTACCACGCATGGTACGGGTATAACAAATGGTTAGCTCGGGTACCATGCCTCGTATGGGATACTAACTGGTTGGCTCAGGGACCACACCTGGTACGGGTTTACTTACTGCATTGCATTGTTTAATTGATTTGGTTCCATGAGTGGACCGAGTTATGTTTATAAATTGTGATATTACATTTTGGTCTTGGTGTAGGCCGGGTTATTATGTTGATTATTATTTGGTCTTGGTGTAGGTCGGGTCGTTGTGTTGTGAGTTGGTCTTGGTGTAGGTTGGGTTGTTATATTACATTGTGCATTTTGTCTTGGTGTAGGTCGGGTTATTATGTTGATTATTATTTGGTCTTGGTATAGGCCGGGTCATTGTATTGTGAGTTGGTCTTGGTGTAGGCTGGGTTATTATGTTGATTATTAGTTGGTCTTGGTATAGACCGATTTGCCATGTTAACACCTAGATGTGTTAGGGGGATCTGGGTGAGTCCGGACTATGTAAAAGTGGTTATAAATTCACAAATTGTTGTCATTAAGTGTACTAATGGCAGTCAGGAATTATTGTGGTTAATAAGATAAGGGTGGGTCTTGGTGTAGAACAGGGTAGTCAGTTGAATACTTAGGTGTGGATGGAGGATCCTTGGAGGGTCCGGGTTATGTGATGTAAAAAGGGATTTAGATGTAACTCTGTTGTTGTCATTGAAGGTTTCAATGGTCGTTAGTAGGATTCTATATGATTGGTATATTGGGAGGAAGACTGAGAGTCTGGGGTGTAGTTACTGGTTAATATAAACAGGTTGGAAGGTTGTCCTAGAGGTCCCGAAAAGGTCCAGACAATGGTAGGTAATACTACAGGCATAAGTGGTTTGGTGGGGCAGTTAGCCGAATTAAGTCTGGATATTTAGTCAAGGTAGTTGACTGGGGTAAAGGTTAAAGTGAGACTTGGGAAGTCTAGGTGACAAGGCGACTTAAGAGGTCTAGTTATGAGTGAGACTTGGGAAGTCCTAGATGTCAGGGTGAAGGCTAGGGTGATCTTCCAACACCTCCTACTTCCTTCTATGGTGGGAGCTGTGTCCATCTTATGTTATAAGCTGATCATGTAGAATCTCTTGTACCGGCTTAGACTAGGTTCTGGGGAAGTTGTGTTATATTGTTAGTAAATTTCTGCAAGTTCTAAAGGTTGTTATTTTTCGAAAGTTGTTGTATAAAGATTTTCCAAATATTTGTAAAAGGATTTCTCATGTATAAAAGGGACTTACTTAATGGTTATTTTCTTTTTCACATTTCATGTTGGTTCGGTTAGTAAGGGTTCTTCTATCTATGTGAATTAGAGTAGGTGCCCGTACGGCCCGGTAGTTAGGTCATGACAAATAGTATCAGAGCCCATGTTACCGGTCTCTCAGTACAAGAGCAAAATGTCGAATAGAGTCCTGCGGATTGGTGTGTTAATGTGCACATCTAATCCTTGGGAAGCTATGAAGCATTCTAGGAAATATCTCTCTTCTTTCATTCCTTTCGTGCGATTTTTCACTTGCTTGTATGGGTTGAGTCTAATTGGTATCTCTTGATTCCAATTGGTATCTAGACAATAAAAAAGGATGTCGTTTGACTCCAATTACGATAAGACAAGCAAGGGAAATTGGAATCGGGAAGGTTCCAATTGGTATCTGGCCTGGGAGGCTATGTAAAGGATGGATGAATTGGCTAACTGTCATCCATGAAGCGAATAAAAGGTAATGAAACTGATTTGATTTAGTGTTGTAGCTTGAAACTTGTAATTGAATGCATTATATTATTTGAATGACTGCGATTGTGTGGCGTGTAATTGCTTGAGTTACTTTGAAATTTGTGATTAGTGAAGAGTCTTAACCTGGTTATGTGTTAATGATTGAAGGAATACTTGTTTTGTGGTTTCAAGTGGAAAACAGTATGCTAAATGCATGGCAGGGTCTTATCATTGGTAAAAATGATAAGGGAAAATGATATGTATATTTGTGGGAACTTAGGTTTCAAGTGGTTGGTATGTGAATAAGTACCAGGGACAAGGGATATTATTGCTTAATAGCGGAAACTGTGGTAAGACATGGATGATCAACTAATGGTCATCCCTGGGATGAAGAGAGAGTGAATTATGTGACCTGAATTTGTTGTAGCCTGAAGCTAGATTGTCTGTGTGTTATAGTGCTTGTATGACTACTAGATTGGTATGTGATTGGTTGCCTTACTGTGAAATTATGGGTCTAAAGGTCGTCATAAATTGAATTGGTATGATTTGGTTTGTGATAAAATGCTATGTGTGTGGAGAAAAATTTCATATTACTTTTGGAAAAGGACTCATCACTGGTTAAGATGGTGAGGGAAAAGGATTTATGACTGTAGGGAAGCTTCAGTTTCAGGATAGTCGGGACATGGTTGGGAACCATGGGAGCAAAGGGGGTTATTCATGTGTAATAGTGGGAAGGTATTGTTGGGAACAATTTTCCTTTGTAAATCTTTTGTGATTGGTGATTTTCTGATGTTGAGTTTTGATATGTGCATTGCCAGGAATGGTCTTGGGGGTAGTTTAAGACCATGGCGGGCTTGACGGGATTAGACAATGATAACCGGGAAGGGGGGAGGATACATTTGCTGGAAATTTTGAATTTTTGGGTTGCTACTATTGGGACCGCCATAGCAGAACTGCACCACTATGGCGATCCTGCTATAGCGGGATTTTTACTGCTACGGCGGTACCGCTATGGCGGAGTGACAACGGCTATAGCGGGAGGGCGCGAGGCAGAAACCTCACCCTGTTTTCCCTGTTTTTCATTCATTCCCGAGAAAATTTAAAAACAAGGAGATCATCTATAGAACTAATATGGTATGCATATAAGGGAATTTTCCAAAAATTTAGCATCGATGAGCAATAGGAGGAAAATGTAAATATGATAGCTCGGGGTATTGGTGAAATTTTGATTTACCACTGGTGGGAATAGTCACCTATGTAGAA
Organism: Jaltomata sinuosa; assembly: GCA_003996215.1. Taxonomy (NCBI): domain Eukaryota; kingdom Viridiplantae; phylum Streptophyta; class Magnoliopsida; order Solanales; family Solanaceae; genus Jaltomata; species Jaltomata sinuosa. The sequence goes on from QJPP01005639.1 coordinate 117,688, forward strand.
TTCAGCAAATGACCCGTAATTGACTGAGTAGTGTTGGACATTGCTCATAAGGTTATGTCATGAGGGCGATTTGGCTTGTTTATTATTGATGATCCTTAGTGGTAGGGTCAGTTGAAGGAGTGGGGTTATTAAATGGAGTCTTAAACATTGTTATCTCCCTAGTCGGGTTATGATAATACCAGTAATACTGCTCATTGAGTGGTGAGGGTGTGCTCCTCATAGCATTGGTTAGGGTGTAAGTGCCCGGGTAGATTTTTTCCTAAGACGAGAGATGACAAAAACCTCAAGTTGTGGTTTAGAAATTCGTGGTGTCTCAAGGTATAGTGTTGATAAGAGCAAGGTAAACTATGATGTATGAGGGGCATAGTACCCCGTGGAAGCTTTTGGAATAGAGTTCGGATTAGTAGAACTCTGAGTATAGCGGGAAAGAGGACGCCATGGTGGGATCTAGTCCCCTTGGCATGGGAAAAATATTTTGTTCGTTAGTTGAGTTTCTTTTGCTCTGGTGTTTCGATGAGGCACCAGATTTCTTTGCCACTCAGAGAGGGGTAATCTAGTTAGCCTTGCGCAACTCGAAGAAAGGAATTCCTTGATAGAGCGGGGCGAGTTGAATTTTGATTGAGATGGGTACACCAAGGGACTAGGGAGTTTTGGTGATTTGCGTAAGGTTATATTTATGTTGTCATGGTAGAGCGTTAAGGTCCAGGGGAGGGACGGGCTCCTTCTTCTCTTTCCGCCTTAGAGATCGTTTGGGGACGAACGATGGGTAAATTGGTATCTGTTGTAACGACCGGTTTCATCGTTATGGGTAAATATTTTACGCCAATTTTCGAGTCAGAAAACTTTTGGGTGTGGGAGTTGAAAATTCGGGGCCAGGATAGCCTCGACCAGTTTTAGAGTGAGGTATGGTCTAGCGCAATACATGTAAAGTTTGAGTAAAGTATCTTGATTTGAGCTAGTTTTTCATTTAGCTAAGACATAAATGAGTCTGGGGGACTTTTCGGAATTGAATTCTAGAAAGTAGAACTCCCGAAATTGAGGTTGACGTGAAGGGGTTGTTCCGGAATATCAGGAAATTAAGTGTGTTGTAAGATAGACCCTTTTGAGAGGATTTACGACTTTCTGTCCTATGTCAACCACCGTAGTGGTTGACACACCTCCATAGCAGCCTCCGCTATAGCGGAGAAATTATCGCTATTACGGAAGTCAACGCTAGTCAGCACCGCTATAGCGGTAGGTTCGGCTATGGCAGTACCGCTATAGCAGAGCGCGGACCGCTATAGCGGAGCGACGGGATCTGAAAACTCAAAAATGGGTTTTATATTTTCATTCTCTCCCATTCAATACCAAAACAGATGATGGTTACTCCAAGAACTCTCCTAGGCTACTCTAAAGCTTTGGAGCCATGGGGAGGAGGAATTCTAGCTAAAGGGGTGCGAAACCACGGATTCGGGCCTGCAGAATCATCAGGGAACGCCTTCACAGAGTCAGAAAGGGCATGGAACAACTGCTCGACATCCAGGTAGGCTAGGTTTTTTCAAAAGAGTAGATTGTCCGCTTTCATTTTCTTATTATTGTGTAGAATGAAAGGGAGAATCCATGGTTAGGCCTTCGGGCACGGAGTCTGGAGGAAATTGTTGATTTTTTAGATTATTTGGAATGGTAAAATCGGGATAGTGTGTTGTGATATTCTAGCCATTGCTTAATTTGTGTGATTTTGCTAATAAACATGGGAACTAGAATATCGAAAGGTTTGGGAAATCGAAAAAGGGTTGGTAATTAACTAATGTGCAAGGAACGAAAGTTTCGGAAACTAATTGGTATAATTAGGATATTTTCTGGCTGTGTTCTAAGGCTGGGAAAGGTTTTCCCAGGTTATATTTGGTCCTAGGAAGAGGGTCAGTAATAAATGTAATTAACTGCATGTTTAAAGGGGCGAACCGGGGTTAGTCTTCGGACGGGATTTGACGGTTCATAGTGTACCCGGAATGGGGTAGATGATGGTTTGATTCATGTATGCTTGTGTGTTTGTGTACTCTTATCTAAGTATTTGTATGAGGTGCATTGCTTGGGGGATGATTAGGAGTGTCTGATAGTCCTGTTTAACAGTCTGGTAAATTGAACTGTGTATTTTGCTTGTTGGTTTACAAGTTGATTGTTTATTGTTGTGAATGTTGAATTTCTGTGTGACATTTGGTTGGCTCGGGTACCACGCCTGGTACAGGAATTACTAATGGTTGGCTCGGGTACCACGCCTGGTACGGATATAACAAATGGTTTGCTCGGGTACCACGCCTGGTATGGAATACTAACTGGTTGGCTCGGGTACCACGCCTGGTACAGGTTTATTTGCTGCATTGAACTGTGTAATTGATTTGGTTCCATGAGTGGACCGGGTTGTGTTTATAAATTATGATATTACATTTTGGTCTTGGTGTAGACCGGGTTATTACGTTGATTATTATCTGGTCTTGGTGTAGGCCGAGTCATTGTATTATGAGTTGGTCTTGGTGTAGGCCGGGTTGTTATATTACATTGTGCATTTGGTCTTGGTGTAGGTCGGGTTATTATGTTGATTATTATTTGGTCTTGGTGTAGGCCGAGTCATTGTATTATGAATTAGTCTTGGTGTAGGCCGGGTTGTTATATTACGTTGTGCATTTGGTCTTGGTGTTGGCCGAGTTATTATGTTGATTATTAGTTGGTCTTGGTGTAGACCGGTTTGCCATGTTAACACCTAGATGTGTTAGGGGGATCCGGGTGAGTCCGGACTATGTAAAAGAGGTTATAAATTCACAAATTATTGTCATTAAGTGTACTAATGGCGGTCAGGAATTATTGTGGTTAATAAGCTAAGGGTGGGTCTTGGTGTAGAACAGGGTAGTCAGTTGAATACTTAGGTGTGGATGGAGGATCCTTGGAGGGTTCGGGTTATGTGATGTAAAAAGGGATTTAGATGTAACTCTGTTGTTGTCATTGAAGGTGTCAATGGTCGTTAGTAGGATTCTATATGATTGGTATATTGGGAGGAATACTGAGAGTCTGGGGTGTAGTTACTGGTTAATATAAACAGGTTGGAAGGTTGTCCTAGAGGTCCTAGAAAGGTTCGGACAATGGTAGGTAATACTACAGGCATAAGTGGTTTGGTGGGGCAGTTGGACGGATTAAGTCTGGATATTTAGTCAAGGTAGTTGACTGGGGTAAATGTTAAAGTGAGACTTGGGAAGTCTAGGTGACAAGGCCACTTAAGAAGTCTAGTTATGAGTGAGACTTGGGAAGTCCTAGATGTCAGGGTCAAGGCTAGGGTGGTGGAGTTGGAAGCGAAAGGTTAGGAAGGTCGATTCTGAAAGGGGGGATTGATAAGAATGATGTTGAAAGGGGTGAAGCTTTAACCTTGTGCATTTTATCTTGTATTTTATATGATGGTAGGAGTGAATTCGGGTCAGCCAATGATGCCTACCAGTACGTGTGTTTGTACTGATTCTACTCTTGCTATACCTTTTTGGGTATAGTCTGGTTGGAGGGTTGGTGATGTTTCACAGGTTCAGGATTGTAGTGATCTTCCAGCAGCTCCTACTTCCTTGTTTGGTGGGAGTTGTGTCCGTCTTATGTTATAAGATGATCTCGTAGAAGCTCTTGTACCGGCTTAGACTAGGTTCTGGGGAGGTTGTGTTATATTGTTAGTAAATTTCTGCAAGTTCTAAAGGTTGTTATTTTTCGAAAGTTGTTGTATAAAGATTTTCCAAATATTTGTAAAAGGATTTCTCATGTATAAAAAGGGACTTACTTAATGGTTATTTTCTTTTCCGCATTGCCTGTTGGTTCGGGTGGTAAGGGTTCTCCTATCTAGGTAGACTAGAGTAGGTGTCCACACGGCCCGATAGTTGGGTCGTGACAAGTATAAACCCAGAATACCGCATTGGATGCCCAAAATAACGCATCAGACTATGCATATGTATAGGAACTAAAAACTCGGAATAACGCATCGAGGGTCCGAAATATCGTATCAGACTATAAATATATACATATAGAAGTAAAAAGGAGAAAAGGTCCGGAAACACCCCTCGGACTGGCATAAGAGTTGTATTTTTTTCCTTTCCTTTCCAAATCTAGTAATAAAGCCAAGATAATTCCTTTAAAAATACGAACATCATAGTAACCATAGTAAATATCCAGTTTGGAACTCAAAAACCTCAAAATTTTTTCTTTCCTGTACCGATAGGCATGAGAATGCAGTATGAGTATGTAAATTTTCACGTTCAAAGAATATTGCACACAACAAGGCAAGACAGGGCAAAATACCCTCGAATCAAGAGAAGTGACTTGGAAACTCCACCCAAATCCAAGCTATGGCCTCGGACCCACAGTTACACACAACGGTAAGATAAAGCGGGAAGAATGGAAAATAACTATGAAAACAACTAAAAGCAACTACTCTACCTCTAAAACCTCCTAAAAGCACACTAAGGATTCTCTGATAGGCACAACAATACTACGAGCACCTAGGCTAGGGATAACAGTTAATAATCCTACTTTAATATCCGAAATGGCCAAATTATACAAATCACAAGATTTAAGCCTAATTCTACCAAAAGTCCAACCTAACATTCCAATAATATATAAAATATAAAATCTAACTAAACTCAGTCTAGAAAAGTAAACCGTAACCTACCTCGGGGCCGAACCACAAACACGAACCGTCCTTCGTGTGCCTTTCCCTTTCAAATAGCCTCAAAAAGCTGCCACACTATCACAAACACAATCCAGATGTCAAGATGAGAAGAACGACATCTATATTACTTTATAGAAAATCGGGCCAAAAATCAAGTCAGAAAATAACCCTCGGGACCCCTGCGATAAAATAGAAAATTAAAATCACACTTATGTTTGCAATGGGTTAAAGAACCCCAGCCCAAGAGTTGAGCGCGAACAAGACTCATTTCAGAGCTCAAAACAGCCCCAAAGTCCTACTAGTTCAAGGAGAGAATAAAAGTGAAACCAACGGGAATAAAGAGAATTTATCAACGAAAAAGAGAAGAGGGATAGAAGGGACTTACCAGAACCAGAGGGATGAATAATGGGGCTAAGAACAGAGCTTTGGGAACCTTATTAATGGAGGAATTTGGAAAAATGGAGAAGAAAATTAAGTTGGGAGCTTAAATAGCTGCCAGGGGTTCTTCATCGCGATCGCGAAGGACCCCACGTGGTCGGGAGGAAAGAGTTGGCCAGACCATTGCGGTCGCAATGGTACAGCAATGTGATTGCATAAAAAAGGTTGGATTGGGTCCCAGCTTGCTTTATCATGGTCGCGAGGAGCCACCCACGCGATCGCAATGGTCAAAAAGCTAGACCATCATGAATGCGAAAACCACTTCGCGGTCGCGATGACCAAACCGGTCTACAACACATAGTAACAACCAACAATTTTCAAATGCTAAAAAGTCATCTGATGGACCCTCGGGAGTCATTCAGAACCCCGTGAATACAAACCAAACATGCTACCCTACCAAAAATAGCATTCTGGACTCAACAGAATCGACGAAACTCCTAACAGAGATCGTTTTAACAAAAAGTGGGCCCCAAGCCCAAAACCAACTTTTAACAAAATAGAACTCAAAGGCTAAAAAAAAGTTTGGAAGCCTCGGGACCCAAACAAAAGGTCCCTCTAGCCCAAATTTGATATTTCGATGCTAACAACGCTGACAGAATTTCTATCCGAGGCCGAATTCTCCGAATATTGACCAAATTCAACCCTACAAGCCTAACCGGCTTAAAAACACAGAAACCAAGATAAAATCAAACCAAAAGCTCCTAGACCTCAACCAATGGTCCCACTAGACCAAAATCCTCATTTCAGAGCTAACAAAACTATCGAAATTTAATTCCGAGTATGTTTACCAATAAAGTTGGCCAAAGTCAAAGATTTCCTAAGTTCAAGTTTTAAAACAGGGAAATGACCATAACAAACTAACGAATGCCTCGGGAATTGAACAGTCAGTCCCAGTAAGTCATAAATGACCTGTAGCTACTATGAGAAAACTCAAAATACGAAAAAAGCACAAAAAATAGAAAATGACATGGAGGGTCATTACAAGTCCGTACAAGTTAGCGAATTAACAAATATCTCACAATAATTCAAAAATACAAATATGACGGTATAAGGTCACAAGAACACAAACAAAAGTTTGAAGACAATAATCAAAATACTCCAGTGAGTAATGAGAGTACAAGTTCAAGTTTATATACGAACCTTGGCTTTTTAGCACATAAATAGTCCTACCACAACTTGATGTGTTCAAATCGTAGACCAACAAGTGTGCTAACTTCTTCAAATAAATTCCTGTAGATTTCACAAGAGTATAAACACCTTGAATACACAATCAAATACCCATTTGATATTCAGCAAATTTAGCAGGTGAAAATGAACAAGATAGACATCAAAAGTGAGCCTAGTTTGTGTAAATCACACCAAACTCCCAAAACAGTAAATCTGGACAGCCTAATTGCCTTGTATTGTGACTCAGTTTCGAATAGTTAAACGGAAAAAACAAGCTTTGTAGTCTTCACAAAAGTTGTAGGCACGTCTCTCAGGGTTACAAAGAGTTAAGAACCATTACAAAATATGTTTTGTACAAAATGATATGCTCAAAAATACTAAATGCAGTACATAGATGGTTTTTAAATAGGAAAAACTGGGCAAAACCTCCCTGTATTGCGTCCCACTTTTCAAACCAATAACAGCAAAATAATCTTTTGACATAAACATAAGAGTTGTAGATATGTGTGTAAAATTACAAAACATATTTGATAACTCAAAACGAATCTCTACACAATAAGATATTCTAAAATTACTAACAGCTACACAGTTCTAAATACAAGTTTTGCACACTTACCACAAGGGAGGATGTTTCCTTGAGTTTCAGCCAAAGGAACAAGGTATTACGGTTGATTATCTAGGAGATTCTGGTGAGAAGAGTGTATAAAGGTTTCTTAAGGTAGAGGAAATGAAATAACAAGAGGAGGTGTGATATTTTACACACCAAGTTGATATATATTCTAATTAAAAAGGTGGCTGCCCCAAATGCTAAATATCTCATGTATTTACTATTGTTTATGAAGGTAAATATAGTTGTTTTAGTTTACGTAAATACCCCGATACAATTACCTAAAATACCATCTCACTTAAAGGAAAGCAACTTTTCAAACATCGTAAAAATTTAAGTTTAGGGAGCGTGAAGTAGAGACTAATCCTTTTTATCAAGAAATAGTCGAATGAAGTGAAAATATTAGCTTAGATATTTTGGGGTATTACACGGCGGGTTTAGGTCGTGACAGTGGAACCTTCTTATCACACAAGATTTCACATGCGAGCCTCAATTTCATCCACCCTACACTAATACGGTGATTGATATCCTTGTTAATCTCTTTATTTTCTTGTATAATAGACCCAAAATACTTGAAACTACCTCTCTTTTGGATGACCTGTGTATCAAGACTTACTTCCACGTTAGCCTCATGCGTCATATCACTAAAATTCTACTCCAAGTATTCAGTCTTAGTCCTGCTCAACCTGAAACCTTTAGACTCCAGGGTCTGTCTTCAAACCTCTAATTTAGCATCAACTCAATCGTGAGTCTCATCAATTAAAACTACATCATTCTCAAATAACATACACCATGATACCTTGTTGTGTTCTTTCGCACATGCAAGTGTACACGATTATACAAGTAATAAAGGATGTAAGTCCAGATATCATACCCATATGGAATTAATGAATTGATGTTCTAGTTTTAATTATTATACAAGATATTCAGTAGGTAACCAATAATAAAAAGCAATTTTAGTGTTTGAAAGTAAAGAAAAGTAATTGTAGATAAGTCGTGAATTATTGTGTTGTAATTCAAATTTGAGAAAAGATCCAGGGTCGTGTATTCTAAAAATCTAGTTGAGTTATCAAATCGTACATTTAGTTGATTTTTTGAGTTACTAGTTGTGGATTGATTTTAACCATGTTGAGCATTTTGCCAACAACTCTAGGTCTACTCGATATTCCTATGGTCGTCGATCGATATTGAAATGCATGTGATTTCTCTTCCGTATCAACTGGGCAAGGCGAATGGGTGTATTCCTATCCACATTAGCAAATCATTCCCCCTTCCATATAGAGTTCACAACCAAGCACTACCTTCTCTTATAGCGTACGTAATTTTTTTATTCCTAGTCCAATCTACGCACCATCGATAGTGTTTATTAGGTGATCAAGTTACCAAATAATTAAGAGTAAGAGAAGATAAATAACTCAATAATGGAAATTCGAATTAAACAATACGATAATCAAACATCAACTTTCATGTCTTAACCACAACCCTAGAAACTAAGAGGTTTAGCTACTGATGAATCTCTTTGGAAGAAGAGATTTCATAAATTTACAAGAAAAGAATGGAAATAAAATAAAGAAAATAAACTAGACCTTGTTCTTGAGCTTTCCCTTATCCTTTGGCTTCTCCAAATATGACATATGTGATAAAACGTGGGAGGGAAGTATTTATAGAGTTTAGAAACTCTTGGGACCTCAAAAATCAATCCAAATCGGTCTAGGAAAGACCCCGCTTGCGCCACTGCCAAAAAGCAAAGCAATGGCACAAGAAACAACAAAAATTTAGAAACCAATGAAATTTTGCGTCACCCATCCAAAGCAAGGGTATGGCGCGAGCTTGGCAGCAACAACACTTCTGAGACTAAGTTAAACCTGCGCCACTGCCTTGCGCAAGTCCTCACTAGTTCGGCTATTTTCCGCTCCTTTTTTATGCTTTGTGACGTCGCTTCTTCATTGGCTCCTTATTGCTCTTTTTCTTTTTGTTTAAGCTCCAAATACCTCAATACACTCCTACATAAACAAAACACAAAAGACAAGTATTATTCACATTATTTAAGCTCAAGACAATATGAAAAAGAGAATAATTGTGAGGCAAATGATCATATAAAAGCATGACTTTTAGCCTCACATCAACACCCCATACTTAAAACCTTGCTCTTCCTCAAGTAAGATAGACACTCATGACTTAGACTTTACTAAAAACTACACTAATTGAATAAGTGTACTCAAACTAAGACTACAATGAGTATCGATGACAAGCTCTTAATACAACATGCTTCATTCATTCAAAGCTCGTAAACAACCACTTCAAGACCTTGTAGCCTCAAGAACTGTCTCTACGATATTAGCAAACACTCATAAGTTAACCAATCAAGAGGTCAAGCATTTCACCTATCTTTCGTCAACCATGTGCCCTCTTCACAAGAGAGTTACCCATATTCTCTCAGATGTATACAACAACACACACATGGGTATAAGAATAGAATTATGCTCTCTCACAAAGAAGTTCACATACAATATACGATGAACAATAAGCTTGCCCTATGTGTACTACTCTATTAATATAAGAATAACAAAGTCAACATCAAGTAGGACTTTCAAGGTTGTAATGTAGGCTATGGGATTTTGGATAAAGTAGTGACTATCTTCCCTAAACACTTTAATACATCAATTGTTTTTACTAAGCACCTTCCTCAATCAACTAATCTCTTTCTTCTACTCTTCTCTCTCATAGATTTTCTTAATTTTCTCATATGTTTAAGAAAGTTCACACACCATTAGTAAGGAGCAATAAAATTATCACCTTTTTTTCTCTCTTTTTCTTTGTTTTTTTTTTCACTCCCTACCAATAACATATGAATTTTTAAGCACTTGCACTCATAGACTTTTCCATAGGCTTCCATCTTTAGCTATTTTCCTTTTTTCCTTTCCTACTTCTTTCAACTCTTATTTTTCAATTAAAGCCTAAGGAGTTTTGGATCAAATTCAAGGTCAATTGAAACTAAAGGATTAATCTTTAGATGTGGCTACCAAAGAATAGGCTCAAAGCTCAATGGGGCAAACTAGAATCACTTTTGGGTAGGTAAATAGATGGATAAAAATGACTAATCAAAGAAATGCATATATCATACCCTAACTCAACATTCCTAAATTTGTTTTGCAGACACACCGGGCAAGTTCTAGACATTAATATAAAATTATGGAATATTACAAAATCCTAGCACACATGGCACATGTTCAACTTAAGAAGGACTCATACAGACTCTCAATCAAGAAAATAACAAGAGTTCAAATTTAAGCTAAAAATCATACAAGAGTCAAGGTAAAGAACCTAGGTGTCTCAAAGGAAGTTATTTAATTTTTTCACAGCATGCTTTCAAGTTCAAAATCAACTTGTATCATCCAGTCAATTATAGCAGATAGCTAGAGAACCTAGCATTCAATTAATACCAAACACTCTCTAACTCCTAAAGAGTAACTTTTCTCAAGACGGTCGTCAATCATCCATCGTCGAAAAAAGCCATTCTACCTAAAAAAACTACTCCTAAAAAAATAAAACTACTTACTACTCGGTTCAAAGGGCTCCCTCTAAAAAAAAACTAAAAAAAATATATCAAGGAGTGGGAGAAGTATGCTATATAAATAACTAAAAAAACTATAAACCAACAAAAACTACTCTAATCTAAAGAACAAAAGATTTTTTTTCATTATTTTTTTTCCAAATTTTCTCAACTAAAGAAAATAAATAAAAAAGAACAACTCCAAATCCTATAACATACTTCACCTTTAACAAATATCGAAAGATATTCTACTCCATATTTTAAGTCAAGCTTTGTCCTCTAAAACAATAAATAAGGTAAAATGGGTTGGAAATACTCCTTGAGACCCTTTAGGTTCTAAACAACATGTTTCCTTCAAAATCAATCAAAAGGCAAACAAACTCATACTTAAGCTTAACGTAATGACCCTCCAGGTCATTTCTCCTATTTTCATGCGTTTTCAGTATTTTGAGATTTTTTACAATGACTACAGGTCATTTATGACTTGCTGGGACTAACGATTCGATTCCTAGATAATTCATTTGTGTTTTAGAAGAGTTTCCTTGTATTGAACTCTTAAAGTTGAAAGTGTTGACTTTGGTCAATATAAAGAATAAATGGGCTCCATCACTCGGATGAAAATTTTGTCATCTCTGTTAGCTCCAAAATATGGACTTTGGTCTAGTGGGACCTTTAGTTTGGGTCCCGCGGCTTTCAGACTCATTTTGGGCACTTGGGTGATTTTTAGGAAAAATCAGCAAAGTGTTGACTTCGATTAATTTTTTATCAAGACGACATCTGTTGGTCATTTTGAAGATTTTATTGAGTTCAAAATACCATTTTCAGTTGAGTAACATATTTGGTTTGTGTCCACGGGGTTCCGAATGAATCCCGAGGGTGTTATCAGAGTCTTGTTGGTGTTGTTGTTTTGCTAGTGCAGCTGGTGCTGGTGCAGCCTCTCCTGTGGATCTAGGCTCACACGAGCGGAGCTACACTTGTGGAGTGCCAAACGCAGCTACAAAAGAGGCTGATGTCAGCAGCCTCTGCTCCTGCCGAGCTGGAGCCACCGCTGCAGAGGGTGCACGGTGCACCCGGCTCCACTTCTGCGGTGATTTCCCCACCTTGGCATTGTCGCGCCTGCGCCTCTTCTTTTGCAGGTGAAGCGATCACTGACATTTAAAGGGGGCAATCCTCTTCATTTATTCTAAGTGTCATGTTCTATTTTTACTAAGGTTAGATAAAACACAACTTATGAATTTGAAAAAGAATTTAATTATGTACAGAGTCGCCACCTAATTTTTAAGGAAAATAAGAAAACTTATTTTGATTATTGATATGTATGACTTTGTGTTTGAATCTACGAAAACCAATTTAGATTTTAGGTAAGGGTTCAAATTATTCCGAAAGGAAGGGGTTAAGCATCCTTCAGAATCCACAAAATGTGGTACCCGACTAAACTTAGTTTTTCAAAGAGGGAGGAGGTAAAAATTATTTTTTGAAAAATATAAATATATACAGTAAAAAAATAAAAATATATATGTACAAAGAATAATTTAAAATATGTGCGTAAGAGTGTAAAAATGTATTTTAATATATATGAGAATATGTAAAGAAGAAAATTTAGTATGTATGAAAATTTATATATATAAGAAAATATATAAAAGAGCATAAAAGAATGTATATTGTTAATATAAAAAGTGTGTAAATATGTTAATACAAAAGAATAGATACTACTACGAAATATATGTATAAGAAAAATGTGTAAAAAACACATGTCTAAGTATAAATAATGCAAGAAAAAATATATTGAGTAGATAATGTAAAAAATATGTATAATGTAAAGAAAATATATCAAAAAATTGTATAACAATTATATCGATTGACTTATGATTTTCATTAGGTAAAAATTGTTTCCTTTTTGGAAAAAAATGGATTTAAGAATGAGAAAAGAATATTACTTTTAAAAAGAGTATTTAACAAAAGAATATATAACTAATCATTTGTAAAAAATAATAAAAAGGAAAATTTATTTTAAAAGAAAAGACGTCCTAATGTTTGCCTTACATAAAAATGTAAATTAATTAATAAAGTGCTTAAATTAAATTAATTTTCTCATATAAGTATTTACGATCTAAGCTTTGCCTCAGTAAAGGACACCCCCCGAAGATCCAAAAGTAAAGTGTTCACTATACATTATTTTTTGTACAATTTTCAAAAATATAAATACATACAATGAATTTGAGGGAGATCTTCAAACTCCTTTTGAGCGTCTTCACAAAAAGGAACTCCATGTACCTATAGAAACACTTAGTAAAAATATCAATAAAATAAATATTTATCAAAATAAATTAAGAAACTATATGTATATATATTTATATATATGAAAATAGAATTTTATCATAGAATGGGCTCGGATCTGTAATTATATTGAGTTTTAGATGCGTCATGGCTGCGAAGCATCGATTGCTCGAATTATCGGCCAACCATCCGAGATCACCTCGTCAAGATACGAATCATAAAACTTTTTGTCTTATCCTGATAATATTAAGGTTTCATCATCGCCCAAAATTTATTTATTTTTTGCTATGTGTGTGTGTGTATATATATATATATATATATATATATATATATAACACCCCGCCCATTTGAACGTTGGATTAACTCGTACTTTTGAGATAAGACTAAGGTCTTAACATGTTAGAGATGACGTTTTATGAGTTATTTTAATTGTACAATCGTTGTATGTTAAGATTTGAAGTCAAGCAAGTTGCAAAACAAAAGTCGGAAAAAGTTATTGTAAATTCTGTTAAGAAATTCTCTAAAATATTGGGTCAAATGTCTCGACGCTTTTCTCCTAATACATAAAGAGTTAGAAGACCTACGACCCACAAATCAAAGTTCTACAAGTCTAGTTTCCAACACACTAAACTACTCATTCATACGACTTTACAATAAAGAGATATTTGTATTTTTGTGAGACTGCATAAGAAGACACGTGAAGGTGGACGCCTAGCCCCTTAGTCGGTTGGCCTTTATAAATATCATTATCCTTCGTTTTGAACTCATTAAAACAGACCAAAATCATAGAAAATCAGATATAAACCCTAGAGATTCTCCATGGATGTTTATGCTTTCAACTCAGAAGATTAACGGAAATTGCTCTACATCGCGAGCTCGTATTTTGGTATAGTTTTCCCATCAATTTTTGCTCCATTTACTCTTACTGCAAGGAAGCAGCTCGTGGGTTTTCTCTATTGTTATCATCCAATTATCAGAAGGTAAGAGTTCTAAATCCTCGACATGTTCTTAATTTGAGCTTTAGAATCAATTCCAAGGAGAAACTTGTAGGTATCAACTTGTTTGTCATGTTTTCTTGCTGTATATTATTACAGCTCGTGATGGGTCCTTCTAGCTTAATGTTTAGTTTTATATTTCAAAGATTTTTATCGAGGTAACCTTCCTCCTACGATCCTCCTTCGCAATTCCATGTTCTAGTACTGTTTTATGGATTTCTGAGCCACAATGTGGTATTTTGAATCTGTGGCTCCGGGCAGCCCCTTGGTCATATTAAATTTGGTTTTTATTGTTGTATGTTGATGGTGTTAAGGTGTTTTAGGGACTGGGGATTGGTTTGTCTTATTGGAGTCACGTACGATAGTTATTGGATTGAATGACATAAAGTACACTTCAATAGTGCCTCGAGAGCTCGTCGCTCCTTTGAGATGTAGTTAGCATATTGTTGTTGGATTTAGATGCCATTTCTTATTGTTATTTACCTCATTTTATGCTTTGGAGTTAGTTGGTCACGAGTGTGACATTAACACCTTATTAATTTTCTATGGCTCATTCTCGCAACCCTGTTGATTCTAACAATTATTGCGTTATGATATGTTGGTTGGGTTTCATAGAGACACCTTTGGGACTTCAGTTGAAAGATATGTTAAGGCTTCCTTTTCACTTTCTGGCATGACATTTAAGGCCAAATATTGTATAGCATATGTAGCGTCGTTATTTGACTAGTGGCCTTATAATATTGAATTTTGCCCCATAACATGATATAGCGACTATCAGTAGCACTCTGTTCCTTACCCAGCAACCTAGAAAAGCATGTTATAATTGTATTGAGGTCATTTGTGATTACATGATGTTAATGTGTTGTTTTTATCGTCTTGTTGCCACCTATGAGCTTGTTTTGGCCTCAGCAGACACTAACACTGCAGGGTTTTGGATCCTACATTCTGGTTACTATTATCGTGCCTTCGGGTCGGGCAGAGCATACCTACGGGACAAGAAGGCTGACCTACGGGGAAGCATTTACATTATATTATCGTGCCTTTGGGTCGGGTAGACCATACCTACGGGAAGGGCATGCTGTATGTACAGGGTAGCAGTTAGAGTATATTACCGCGCCTTTGGGCTGGTCAGACCATACCTATGGGACGGGCAGGCTGTACCTATGTGGAAACACATACATGGTACCACAGAGCCTCAGAGTTGTACTGATTCACGACACATGTACATTCAGATAGTTTAGATCAGATTATCACTGGGTGAAGGTAAGGTGATTGTTTTCTATGTGCTTTAGATGGTATCTTATTGTAGGAAGATAAGTTATTGTACTTCTGTTTACTCCTGCCCTTTTGTTCAGTCCTTACACTTCAGTTTCAGTTGCCTTACATGCTCAGTACATTATTTCGTACTGACGCCCTATTGCCTGGGGGTTCTGCATTCATTCCTGCAGGTCCTGAGCGACGACTAGACAGACCTGTCGGGTAGCATATCCGAGCTTTTAATGGGTTGGTTTACTCCTTTCCTTCCAGGGGTCGCCCGAGTCTCAAAGGTTTGCCTTTTTGCTAGTTATAGTTATTGGGTAGGTTGGGGCCCTATCCCACTAAGTATTGTATTCATAGAGGCTTACATACTAGTAAGTTGGGTTGCATAGCTACGATGGTGGCCATTTTGGCCTTGTATGTTCATTAGCTATAACTTGTTAGCCAATTGGACCTTGTTGTTATTTTTGTTTGCAGTTTAACAGCTAATTGGCCTAGTTTACACTGTATATACATGTTTTCAGTTTTTATATAGAGATCATGGTGTCCTTGACAGCCCGCATAGTGTTTTTGCTTTCCTAGATATCATGGTGGCCTCGACGGCCCAAACAGGACTTATGTCCTACATTCTTTTTACATTATATGAATTGTTGGAGTAGATGTTTTATTTCTAGAGCTGTTGATAGGGGCTTTGCCGGGCGAGGGATGATTTTTAAGCAGAGATATACTTGTTTATTTTCTTAATTGTGCGTTGTTGCTATGTGCCATTGGCAAATAATTCAGTAGGGTCGACTTTGGCCTAAGTTTTGGCATTAGGTTTAAGTTGCACACCCCGAGTTTGGGGCATGACAAACTTGGTATCAGAGCAACATCGTATCCTAGGGAGTTTGCAAGCCATGTTTAGTAGAGTCTTGTTTGAAAATATGTTGTGCACCACATTCTGTAAGAAGGAAGCTATAAACGCTATTCAGAAAAGTTACCCTTTTTCTTACTCAAATCGTGCTATAGAGCTGAGTCATAAGGGTTGAGTTCTTCGGCTTACGATATTACTGGGCTTGTACCCAAACCATACATAATGAAAATATGAACATCACGCGAATGCATGCCACTGCATATAACATAGATGTGCCTTGACATCA
Source organism: Jaltomata sinuosa (assembly GCA_003996215.1). Classification (NCBI taxonomy): domain Eukaryota; kingdom Viridiplantae; phylum Streptophyta; class Magnoliopsida; order Solanales; family Solanaceae; genus Jaltomata; species Jaltomata sinuosa. The sequence continues at coordinate 133,793 of QJPP01005639.1, forward strand.
GTAGTATACGATTGAGAGAGTCGAGAGAGGGCAACAGACTAGATCTAGGCCCACGTGTTCTAGACAGAGGCCTAGGGTGGCTCCAGACCTCAATATTTTGGAAGACCACCTAGGACTCCACTACTGCATTCCCAGGGTATCAGGGTTGATTACCAAGGGTGGTCAGGTCCGGGTGGGAGTTCACAAGCATCAGGCTCGTAGCAGTACAGGGTCCCAGAGCAGTTTAGATCAGTTATGCCACATTGTGATACATATAGTAAACACATGCCAGGAGATGCCATAAGGTCTCCACAACATGTATTTTTGTGTACAAGAGGGTCATATACAAAGATATTATCCATTTAGGGACCAGTAAGGTTCAGGACAGACAAATTAGCAATCAAATCATCTTCCTTAGTATATCCTGTAGAGCGTGGTTCCTAGATTTTATCAGGTAAAGGTCAACGCCAAGAGGGAGCAACTAGTTTTGGCAGTGGCCAGAATTGCACATATACACTTTAGGTCATCAGAATTCATAGTCATCACTAGATGTTGTGATAAGTATATTGGGTGGTTGCTCCCACTGTGTTTATGTTTTGATAGACCCAAGCTTCACATTATCGTATGTTACCCCATTTATTGTTGTGAAGTTATGTATAGTACAAGAGCCATTACAACGACCTTTTTACTATGTCTACCCCAGTTAGCAACTTTATTATTGCCTAGAGGGTTTATTGAGATTGTCCGATAGAGATTATTGGCCATCATACCTCTGTAGACCGGATAGAGCTATAGATGCTTGGCTTTGAATATTATTATGGGCATGGATTGGCTGACATCTGTTTATGACAACGTTGACTATCGAGCAAAGACTGTTAGATTCCACTTTCTAAGGGAAGTAGTTCGAGAGTTGAAGGGTAAGGCAGCAATGCAAAAAAGAAGTTTTATTTCCTATCTTAAGTTAAAGAAAATGATCACTAGAGGCTACATTTACCATATTATTTGAGTTCGAGATATTGATGTTCAGACACTGACTCATCAGTTTATTCTAGCGGGGAACGAATTTCCAAACGAGCTTCTTGGTATTCCCCTAGAATGAGAGATTGATTTTGTTATTGCTACATTACCAGATGCGCATCTGATATCAATTCCCCCATATAAAATGGCACCCATAGAATTGAAGGAATTGAATGAACAACTGAAAGATTTATTAGATAAGGGATTCATTAGGCCTAGTGCGTCACCATGAGGTGCACTAGTGTTATTTGAGCAGAAGAAAGATGGCTTGTTGAGAAAGTGTATAGATTATCAAAAATTGAATAAGATGACTACAAAGGACAAATATTCACTACAAAAGATTGATGGTTTTTTACCAACTACAGGATGCCCGATGTTTCTCAAAGATTAACTTACATTTAGGTTACAACCATGTACTTCTTTAAGAGAGTGATATTCCAAAGACAGCCTCAAGGCCCAGATATAGTATTTTGAGTTTTTTGTGATGTCTTTTGGGTTGACGAATGCCTCAATAGTATTTATGGACTCAATGAATAGTATCTTCAAGCCATTCTTAGACTTGTTGTCATTGTGTTTATTAATGATATTCTGGTATATCTCATTCAGAGACCAAGCATAGAGACCACGTTTGAGCAATACTTCAAGTACTCTTAGATCAAAGGTTGTATGCTAAGCTCCCAAAATACGAGTTTTGGTTGCATTATATGGCATTTTTGGGCAATATTGTATCAAATGCAGGTATTCAGGTTGATTTACAAAATATTAAGTTCGTGAAGGCTTGGCCTAGACCTATAATCCTGACAGAATTTTGTAGATTTTTGTGGTTAATAGGGTATTACAAAAGGTTTATGGAAGGAATTTCTTCACTTTCAGCGCCCTTGATATAGCTGACTTAAAAAGAAGCTAAGTATTGGTAGACCACAACTTACGAGTAGAGTTTCCAAGAGTTAAAAGATAGATTAACTCCAACACCAGTTCTGACCCCATAAGAAGGTACAGAGGGCTACATAATGTATTATGATACTTTAAGCATTAGGATGGTTTGTGTTTTGATGCAACACAGAAAGGTAATTTCTTATGCTTCTAGACAGTTAAAGAAGAATGAGAAGAACTACCTGACCCACGATTTAGAGTTGGCTATATTTATTCATGCCCTGAAGATTTTGAGGAATTACTTATGTGTCATTAATGTTGATATATATACATATCATAAGAGTCTCTAGTATATTTTTAGATGGAAGGAGTTGAACCTGCGACAACGCCAATAGCTTGAATTGTTTAAAGACTATGACATGGATATCTTATATTGGCTAGGGAAAGCCAATATAGTAGCGGAGGCCCTTAGTCATAAGCCTATTGACAATTTATTATATTTAGGAGCGGAGAAGCAAGAGATGTTTTGAGAGCTCTATCAGCTAGCTAATTTGGGGATTAGACTATTAGGCTCTGATGATGCTGGGGTCATAGATCAGGAAACAACCGTATCATCTCCAGTTGTGGAGGTGAAGGAACGACAATACGAGTATCCCAGCTTAGAGTAACTCAGAGGAAAGGCTAAACAACGCGAGTCATTAGCAACTGATGTAGCATGAGATAGGGTCCTCAGATATAAAGATCTATCATGTGTTTCGTATGTTGCAAAGCTTCAGCAGTAGATTATGGAACATGCACACCATTCTTGTTATTCTATTCATCAAATATACACAAGAATGTATCACGATATTAAGGAGATTTATTGGTGGTTGGGAATAAAGAGGGACATAGCTGAGTTCGTGACATAGTACCCAAATTGTCAACAGGTAAAGGTAGAGGATCAGAAGCCTAGTGGGCTAACTCATGAGATAGATATTCCACTTTTAAAGTGGGAGGAGATAAATATGAATTTTGTCCCACGTTCTCCTCATTTGCAATGGAAGTATGATTCTATTTGGGTGATTATTGATAGGTTGGCAAAATTTGCCCATTTTGTGCCAGTCAAGGCTACATTCTAGCTGAAGATTATACTGGTCTATACATAGAGAGATAGTCACACTTCATAGTGTCCCAGTATTGATTATTTCAGATAAAAGGGAGTAGTTTACAACATATTTACGAAGATCCTTCTAGAAAGGTTTGGGGACTCAAGTTAATCTCTATATGGCTTTTCATCCTTAGATTGATGGCCAAGCAGAATGCACGATCCAAATACTCAAGAACATATTATGGGTGTGTATGATAGATATCGGTGGGAACTAGTATGATCACATGTTACTTATTGAGTATGCTTATAATAACAACTATCATTCTAGTATCGGTATGGCACCATACAAGGCTTTATGTGGGCAAAAATAATGATCCCCTATTGATTGGTTAAAGGTTAAAGAGTTGAGATTGTTTGGACTTGACATAGTACAGCAGGCCATGGAAAAGGTTAAATGGATCAGATAGCATTTGTTGATAGCTCATAACAACCAAAACTCATATTCAAATGTTAGGCGATGGGACATAGAGTTCAATATTGATGATTGGGAATTTTTGAAGGTTTTATCGATGAAAGGCGTTATATAATTTGGCAGGAAGGGAAGCTGAGCCCTTGATATACTGGACCTAACCATATCATGTGATGGATAGCCAAATTTACATACCAGCTAGAGCTACCTCATTAGAGGGAATGCACCCAGTCTTTTATGTTTCTATGTAACAGGACTATATCACCGATCCAACAGATATAGTACTAACGACAGAGGTTCAGATTTTAGAGGAATTATCTTATAAAGAAGTCCTTGTTGCCATAATAGACAACCAATTTAGGAGATTGCGGAATAGCATCAGTAAAAGTGTTGTGGCAGAACCATAATATTGAGGAGATGGTGTGGGAAGCTAAAAAGGACATGAAGTCAATATATCCCTACCTGTTCACCCTTTCTGATAATGTTCAGTATAGATAGATAGTAGACCCTCATTTGAGTACTTGAGGTACGTAACTTTGGTAGTTTACAGGTTTATGTGATGTTTAGAACAAACAGATAGTAGACCTGTATTGAGTACATGAGGTATGTTACTAGTGTACTATATGAATTCTTGTGTTGTTTCCTATGATTTCATGTACATTATCTTCATTCGAGGATAAATGTCCCTAAGGGGGGAAGGATATAACACCCCGCTTGTTCAAACGTTGGTTTAACTCATACTTTTTGGATAAGACTAAGGTCTTAACATAATAGGGAGGATGTTTAATGAGTTATTTTAATTGTACAATGGTTGTATGTTAAGTTTTGAAGTCAAGCAAGTTGCAAAACAAAAGTCAGATAAAGTTATTGTAAATTCTGTTAAGAAATTCTCTGAAACGTTGGGTCAAATGTCTTAAACCTTTTATCCTAATACATAAAGAGTTAGAAGACCTACGACCCACCAACTCGAAGGTGTACAAGTCTAGTTTCCAACTCACTAAACTTATCATCCATACTACTTTAGAATAAAGAGATATTTGCATTTTTGTGAGACTGCACAAGCAGGCACGTGAAGGTGGGCTCCTAGCCCCTAAGTCGGTTGGCCTTTATAAATATCATTCTCCTTCATTTTGAACTCATTAAGATAGACCAAAAACCATAGAAAATCAGATATAAACCCTAGATATTCTCCATGGATGTTTATGCTTTCAACTTGGAAGATTATCGGATATTGCTCTACATCGCGAGCTAGTCATTTTGGTATAGTTTTCCCATCAATTTTCGCTCCGTTTGTTCTTACTGCAAGGAAGAAGTTCATGGGTTTTGTATTTATATACTGTTATCATCCAATTATAGGAAGGTAAGAGTTCCAAATCCTTGACATGTTTTTAATTTGATCTTTAAAATCAATTCCAAGGAGGAACTTATGGTTATCGGCTTGTTTGCAATGTTTTCTTGCTGTATATTGTTACAGCTCGTGATGGGTCCTTCTAACATCATGTTTAGCTTGATATTTCAAAGAGTTTTGTTGAGGTAACCTTCCTCCTATGACCTTTCTTCGCAATTCCATCTTCTAGTATTGTTTTATGAATTTCTGAGTCACAAAGCGGTATTGTGGATCCGTGGCTCTGGGAAGCCCCTTTGTCATATTAAATTGGGTTTTCATTGTTGTATGTTGATGGTGTTAAGGTGTTGGAGGGACTGGGGATTGGTGTGTCTTATTGGAGTCATGTATGATGGTTATTGGATTGAATGACATGAAGTACGCCTTCAAATAGTGCCTGGGGAGCTCGTCGCTCCTTTGAGATGTGGTTAGCATATTGTTGTTGGATTTAGCTGCCATTTATTATTGTTATTAATCTCATGTTATGCTTTGGAGTTGTCTGGTCACGGGTTTGATATTAACACCTTATTAATTATCTATGGCTCGGTCTCGCAACCCTGTTAATTCTAGCAATTGTTGTGTTATGATAGGTTGGTTGGGTTTCATAGAGACACCGTTGGGGCTTCAGTTGAAAGGTATGTTAAGGCTTCCTTTTCTCTTTCTGGAATGACATTTAAGGCCAAAGCTTGTAGAGCATATGTAGCTTCATTATTCGATTAGTGACCTTATAATATTAAGTTTTCCCCACAACATGATATAACGACTATCAGCAACACTCTATTCCTTACCCAACAACCTAGAAAACCATGTTATAATTGTATTGAGGTCACTTGTGATTACATGATGTTAATGTGTTGTTTTTATCGTATTGTTTCCGCCTATGAGCTTGTTTTGGCCTTAGCAGACACTAACACTACAGGGTTTTGGATCCTATATTTTAGTTACTATTACCGTGCCTTCGAGCCAGACAGTTCGTACCTACGGTACATGCAGGCTGACCTACAGGGCAACATTTACATTATATGACCGTTCCTTCAGGCCGAGTAGATCGTACCTATGGAATGAGCAAGTTGTACCTACGGGGCAACAATTACAGTATATTACCATGCCTTTGGGTCGGGCAGACCATACCTACAGGATGGGCAGGTTGTACCAACGTGGTAGCACATACATGGTACCATAGAGACTCAGAGTTGTACTGATTCATGACACATGTACATTCAAACAGTTTAGATCGGATTATCATTGGGGTCCAAGTAAGGGATCTGTATGGGTATTTAGCGATTGTTTGCGCCTACTAGGACTTATGGAAATTGTATGATGTTTGTACCTGCCGGGCTTATGGGGGCCAGGTAAGGTTATTGTTTGCTATATGATTTAGATGGTATCTTATTACAGAAAGATAAGTTATTGTACTTCAAATTTACTCGTGCCCTTTTGTTCAGTACTTACGCTTCAATTTCAATTTTCAGTTGCCTTACATGCTCAGTACATTATTTTGTACTAACGCCCCATTGCCTGGGGGCACTACATCCATGCTTGCAGGTCCTGAGCGATGACTAGGTAGACATGTCGAGTAGTATAGCTGAGCTTTCAGTGGGTTGGTTGACTCCTTTCCTTCCAGGGGTCGCCAAAGTCTCAAAGGTTTGCCTTTTTGCTATTTATAGTTATTGGGTAGGTTGGGTCCCTATTACACCAAGTATTGTATTCATAAAGTCTTGCAGACTAGTCAGTTGGGTTACATAGCTACGATGGTGGCCATTTTGGCCTTGTATGTTCATTAGCTATAACTTGTTAGCCAATTGGGCCTTGTTATTGTTTTTGTTGGCATTTTAGCGGCTCATTAGCCTAGCTTACATTGTATATACATGTTTTCAGTCTTTATATAGAGATCATGGTGGCCTTGACAGCCCGCATAGTGTGTATTCTTTCCTTGATATCATGGTGGCCTCGACGGCCCAAACATGACTTATGTGCTACATGCTTATTGCATTATAAGAATTGTAGGGAGTAGCTGTTTTCTTTCTAGAGCTGTTGATAGGGGCCTTGTCGGCCAAGGGCTAATTTTTAAGCTGAGATATACTTGTTTATTTTATTGATTGTGCATGGCTGCTATGCGCCATTGGCAAATAGTTCAGCAGAGTTAGCTTTGGCCTAAGTTATTGCATTAGGTGCCAGTTGCGCCCCCCGAGTTTTAGGCGTGACAATATGTATATATATATATATATCTGTCTTTTTATTGTAAAGGCCTCAAAAATCGATGGAAATTTTTTCATTGGCCAATATAGTGTAATATCTGTTCAATATCAGTGTAACATCAAAAATAGTAAAGAGAACAGACCAAATCATCCAAATCAATCCAAAAATTATAGCGAACAGTAGTTGAGCCAAAACAGGGTAGTCAGGAGATCGATAGTCATCCAAAAAATGTAAACAAAGAAGAACCAGTCCAAATGACAAAACCAATAGGAAAAATAAAGCAACAATCAGCAAAAAGAAACCATAAATAGAGACTCAAAATAGTGATGTTCATCGGAGAAGACCGCTAACTCGCCGGAAAATCCAAGGTCACGGGAAACTGTTAAAAGTTATAACCCAAAAATAGTGAAACATTGTTGGAGAACCACAAGCGCTCAAATCTATTAAAACATAAGCATATTAACATCATTAAATCAAGAAATCCAGTTCATCAGAGGTTTCTTCAACGATATCACTGGAGCAACGCCTAAAGGCCAAAAATCTGGCCAAATCTGGCTCTTTATTAGAGTGACAGAGTCGAGTGAGAGTAGAGAGAAAAGCATAGTGGCTGTTGAGATCGCCGGAGCTCCGGTGGAGCGATTGATCTACTGTGAAGAACTCAAGAAGCAAGACAACACCTTTTGGCTTCTTTTTTTCATGGAGAGAAAAATGTGAGCGAGGAGAAGGGAGGTCAAAAAATTAATATTTGTGAGTGTAAGTGATTTTTGTCTCAAAGTAAAATCTTCCCCTCACTTTATTATATAATACAAAAAGACCCACTATTTTAACTAAAGAATAAAAGACTCCCTCTTCTTGTCTCTTTTTTTAAATGAAAGTCGGGCATTAACCCCTTTTATTAAAAAAATGTTATGTACAAAACTAGGCCCAAAAGTGGCCTGGACCAAAAAATAAGTTAATATAATAGGTAGTTACAGTCAAAATTCATTTTAGGAAAGTTTGTAGAAGCTTCCATCTCTCCATCTTCCCTATTTCTTCTCGCTCAAAAAGCTCCTGAGATCTTGTTGATTTGTCCTTAATCGTTGGTGATGCTATTAAGGATGCAACATAAGCTTGAGTGTCATCTTGTAATCAAGCTTACATCGCCACCACTGATACTCAGGTCAGTTGATGATTGAACTCTCCACCAGTCTCAAGATGATGTTGGATGATTAGCAGCTTCTTCAGGTATTCAGGAAGCTGCTACAAGCTGCAGATCTTATTATGTCTCCTATTGTGCATTTGTGGAGTCATGGATTTCTACCTTTGTCAATTTTTAGAGTAAGTACACTCACTTTCTTAAGTCCTCTCACTTTTTTAGATCTAAGTACCGATGGGTTGAACCCCATTTGGGATTAATATTACCACCGTTACCTAAATCTTTAAAAGTTTATGAACTCTTTATTGTTGAAGGTGAATCTGCTCATTGGTACATGTGATGTTCAAGGATGCTCTTCTAATAGGATCCTCCCTCAAATGTGTTAAAATCTCAGGTACACTTTCACCTTGTTTCTCTACTGTATAGCAACATTAAGGTTCAAATGTACTGAGTCCTTGCAAAAACCAACAAATTGATATACTTGAACTTCTATAAAACTGTAGATGACATTTAAGTACTAAGATTAATGTGTCTTGTTTTTATATTATCTATTACACCTCAAGCTCTCACCAGGTGCATGAAATGTTTAACCAACAGAACTCAGTTCAGACGATCTTAGTACTCAGTAAATTAGCATCATCTAATAGAATTTAAAAGTTCAAGATAGAACCTGATTAATTCAACATTATCACAATGTTTAGACTTCTGTACACTTCCTTATTCTCATGTGTGCTATACTCTGTTTGTCCAAATTGATGATTCTCTTTCCTATGCTTGGAATTTCCTGAAAAGTTCTGTATTAAAAATTACTTGCAAAATGAAAAACCATGTTAGTTAAATAATCAGCAAGAGTATTTCCCTCCAAGAAGTGTTGTACTCTTGTTGTAGTTGATTCTATCATCTTCCTAATATAGTTGACCTACATTATCACACCCCAAGGAATTTCTCAAGCCCCATTGATAATATTCACTATTGTAAGAGAATCAGATTCAACAATTAAGTTTGGAATCTAATTTTTCAAACAAAATTTTAATCCTTCCCTTATAGCAATCACCTCAGCAACCAAATTAGTAGAATCAGAAATAATGATACCTTTTGCACACACTAGATCCCCTTCATGATTCCTTACGCAAAATCCTACAGAACTTGAGCCTGGATTACCTCTAGGTGCTCCATCAGTGTTCTATTTCCACCACCCATAAGGTGGAGGATACCATCTGACCCATTTAGTCTTAAACTTGGGCCTGACACCATCCAACATAGTAAAAATTTGAGGCCAAGTGTTTGGGATTTGTTCAAATACAAACTTTCTTATAATAATCTTCTGGACCATACAGTTAATATCCCGAATCACCTAGCTAGTAAAATATGACCCTCCATAAAGAACTGAGTTCCTTCTCTTTTATATGAACCGTAAAACAAGGGTAGGTATGGCCTGAAATATACATTTCTACATAGGATTCAACTTAGCTTCCCATCATTTCACCATAGTTTGCTTGATTTTTATCCATGGACCTAGTAAAACTACAATATTAGAGTAATATTACCATACATTATGAGCTATTTATCCTTTTAAGAAAAGATGCTCTAGTGTTTCCCTTTCTGCTGTAGCACAACAACAACATAATTGTGATAGATTAGTGTTCCAGTTAGCTAAAACAGTTGCTACTGGTACCCTATTTGTCCAAACCCTCCAGCAAAAGAAGGAAATTTTAAAAGGTAGTTCCGTCATCCAGTTTCTCTAGAAAGAAACATTCATTTCACCTCTTCTTCTCAAGACATCACATACACTCTTAACAGTGAACTTGCCAGAGCTAGTTTTAATTCACCAAGGCTTGTCTCCCTCATCTGACTCCCTCACATGGTTCATGTGATTTTTAACATGCTCAATGATGTTATTAGTAATATGATATTTCATACTCTCATAGTCCCAACCTGCATATTGCATAAACACTGCAATATCCATCAAAGAATGACAAGTTTGTACTTCTATTTGGTGTTTATATAATGGACCAAGTTGAGTCCAATTATCATACCAAATAGATGAAGTACATCCTTTAGGTTCCCATTACATGTATTTTTCAACTACATACTTGTTCTGCAACATATGCTTCCACAATTGAGATCCTCTCTTCCATTGAACAAGTGATGGAATTTGTTTCTTACAATACTTATTCCACATGAAGTTAGCCCAAGTAGAGTTATGTGTTCTGAACCTCCACCAAAGTTAAGCATGCATGGCCTTTGATACTTCAAACATAGATCTGAATCCCAATCCCCCTTCTTTCTTTGGTAAGCAAAATTTCTCCTAGGCTGCCTAGTATTTTCTCTTACCCTCCACCTTATTGCTCCAAAAGAACTTTGCAAAAATTCTATGAAGCTCCTCTATTACACAAATAGGAGGAATAACCGCAGAGAGGACATGAATTGGGACATTTTGTAGTACACTAGAAATAAGAACCTTTTTTTCTGCCATATGAGAGCATATTACCTTTACAAGCCTGTAGGTTTGACTTCACCTTCTGAATAAGCTCAGTATAATGTGCCTTCCTTTTTCTAGCATGAGTTACAGGACATCCAAGATACTTCAATGGAAATTGGACTCTAGATATGCTAGTGCAATCTTCTACCACTTGTCTTTTAATAGTTGTTGCATTCATGTGCATATAGAAAGCACTATTCTCTTTATTGATTTTTTGGCCTGATTGTGTTTCATATTCCTGCAACACTGAAACTATCTTCTTCAAAGACTATTTGTTAGTTGAAGCAAAAATAATAGTATCATCTGCATAAGCAAGATGATTTGTAAGAGTACTCCACTTAGGCATGCCATACCCCACCTACAAATCATCCTCAAATAAAGCATTTAGAGATCTAAAGAGTACTTCAGCTGATAAAATAAACAAAGCAGGAGAAAGGGGATCTCCCTACTTAACCCCTCTAATGGAGTGAAAGAAACCATGAGATTGTCCATTAATCAGCATAGAATACCAATTAATAGACAATAATCTCCATATCATATCCACAAAGAATTCTGAAAAATTCATTCTCCTTAGCCCTTTCATTAGGAAACACCATGAAACCCTATCATATGCCTTTACCATGTTAAGCTTTAACACCACATTTGCTGGCTTGCCTCTTTTTTTAATATCAGTAAAAATCTCTAGAGTCAGAAGGACATTTTCAATGATACTTCTACCCTTCACAAATCCAGATTGATTATAAGAGATCAGTTTAGGCAAGTAATTCTCAATTTTATCATGCACAATCCTTGAGATTATTTTGTTGATGAAATTACTCAGACTAATTGGTGTGAAATTAATGAAAGACTAAATGTGTTCCTTTTTAGGTAGGACCAAGTTAGTGTGAGTAATGGATTTAGGAAGGGAATTACCTTTGAAAAATTCTTGAACTAGTTTAAGCACATCATTCCCCACAATATCCCAACAAATTTGATAAAATAAACCAGTTAACCCATCAGGACCACTTGCACTATCCCCATTTAAGTTAAAAACTGCAATTTTAACTTCTTCAAAAATAGCTTATCTGCACAGGGAATCATTTTCCTCCTCAGTCATAATATTATGGATATTCCTTAACAAATGGAAATCAGTATTGTCTCTTTTATGCCTGAACTGACTATGATAAAAGTCGACTGCCTCTGTAGCTATTTCACCCTCCTCTTCCAGCCAGCTACCCTGATTATTTTGGATTCTCTTTAACTGTAATCTTTTTCTCCTGCCTTTCACAATGCTATGGAAAAATCTAATGTTTTTGTCCCTATTTTCAAACCACTCATACCCTGCTTTCTTCTGCCAAAATATTTCTTCAAAGTGGAGGTATCTTTTATATTCTACCTGAGCTTTCTGCAACACTCCCCTATTTTCAGCATTGGGCTCTTCTTTAAATAGCTTTTCTTTGATCTGGACAATGTCTTCTCTGATAACTAGTTGTTTAAAAATGTCACCGTAAGTTCCTTACTCCATTTAGTCAAGGCAATATTCACTCTTTTAATATTAGCTTTAAACTCCAGAAAAGGATTCAGGGACCCTGTAGAGCACCAGTTCTGTCTTATAACATTAAGAAAAGAAGGATCTTCAATCCAAAATTTGAGAAACCTAAAAGGTTTTTTCTGTGTAGAAATTCTATCCTTGTAAGTTAGAAATATTGGAGCATGATTAGAACATTGGAGCTAGATATGCCACCTCCATATGGTTAAATTTTCCTTGCATCTCATGATTGATAAGAATTCTATCCAATCTTCAAAGATGCAGTCATTACCTGCCCTACCATTTCACCAGGTGAAAGGTCTCCTTTTGAAAGGAACTTCCATTAGGTCACAAGAAGAAATACAAGTATCAAAGTCCTCATGATCAGCATTAAGGACTGGTAGACCTCTAATATTTTCTTTTGAGTTCACCATAACATTAAAATCCCCTCCGAGAAGCCATGTACTTGACATACCAGCTGCTACTTGATAAATATCATCCCATAATCTCAGTCTCACATCAGCAGTGCACTTAGCATAAACTAAAGTAACAATAAAGTTGAAATTTCATTGATTGGGGACTCACTCTATTTCCCAAAAGTTCTTGACACCCATTCCTTGTAAGATTCACCTTGTTGCTAAATGATTAAGTTGTTAATTTGTACATCATTTGTGTTATTGTTATTATCAATGTCCTTATCAGCCATAAGGCTTGAATTGCTGTTGTTGGGACTGCTATCTACTAAACTTGTTGCTTTATCTTGTGTATCATCTGCTAGAGCAACAAAGCTATTCACTAACAGAGGTAGGGGTTGGGTGATTAGATTCTCTTGCCTTCCATCCTTCACTATTTTCAAATTACCCGGATCACCTACTACTATACCACTTGAGAGAACTCTTGCTTTCCCTTTTTGAACCATGTGGGCATGCAGAATAGTAGGTTTTTGAGACTGTTGATTGTGCTACTTCTCCACCCTTTTCTCTTCCATAAATTTATCCCCCCATCCTCTATTTTGATATTGTTTCTGCATTCATCCTTATCATGGCCTTGCATTTTGCATTCATTTCAATAATTGGGGATGTAGTCATATTTAATAAATACCACTTCTTTCCTAATTTCCCCTATAGCTTCGTTTACAATTTCCATTATTACTAAATTAGGAAAATCTCCTTTCAAGTCCACCAATAAGTTAACTCTTGCACAACTTGGTCTAGTTCTATTAATAGTAGCTAAATCAAGTTGCACGAGTTTACCCACTACATAATCTAATGATAATAGATATTCTTTAGCAAAATATGTGGGTAAAAGATTAGGAAAAGATATCCATGCTAATGTATATGTGGTCTCCTCATTCATCTTAAATCGTGGATCATAAATAAGAGTTCTCATTAAGTAAGAATATCCATCCTTGCATAAGATATAGAAGGTTCCCTTTGAAATGAGGTTTATGAAATTTGCTTGTTGCGTCAATTGAATTAGAATATGCTTATTTTAGAATAATCCAATTTGACAATCACCTTTAATGTCGCATTATTGTAGAATAATACTTCTTAATTCATCAATATCTGCCTATTCATAAGTAAATTTGCCCTCCATCATATTCATTGTGTCTACTTCCTCCTTCGTCTATTTAATATGTGGAATACCTTCCACCATGACCACATCTTTATGGGGAATAGATTAAGTATTAGTAGATATCATTACTAACGAGTCAGTGAACGATTTCTCCAGTGACATGTTGGGGCTTTTGGGTTCATCAGTGGTACTCGGATTCAAAAGAGGGGGGAAATCACTCAAAGAAAGATGCTGACCAACCACCAAATATGGCTATCCGACGGGCAATTTGGACAATGATCTAGGGTTTGGCGTTCATCATAGGAGAGAGAAGAGAGAGAAAAAAGTTTTCCTAGAAACTTTCTAATAAAGTGTGTGAAAGAATGCCCTCAAAGAGAAAAAAGTGGCTGCTAAGGTTGAGTAATCCATATGACTAATCGTCACATGTGTGACAAATCGCCAAAGGGACCCGTCAAAAGATAAAAAACATTTTAAACTTTTTCCTGACGGTTCATCTGATGAATCATAACGCCTGTGATGAACCTTCAGAACAAGCCATCACAAAGTTCCAAACTGAGGCCAAAGGCACTTCTAAGCTGATGACTGGGAGGATGATTAGTCACAAAGGTGACGAGTTGTCAGTCAAGCCATCAAGCTAAACAATGCCCAATCTTGCCTTGTTTCTTTCTTATATATGAACTAACTTGCTCTGGTTGCAGGTAAAATGGATCCAAAGCTCCAAATAACCCGCGGAGGATCTAGAAAATGTCAAGAAAGGTCGACCTCAACCAGGAAACTACTTGTTAAAACATATATTGGGGTTGAGGAAACTAACACACCAACCTACCACACTAGGCAAAGAAGAAGAAAACAAGTTCCTTCCTCCCAGTCTGATGAGGAGGATAAACCACCTAGCAGTGGAACTAACACTGATGGGGAAACTAGTGATATCTCAAGCTCGAGCACCAAACAAGGTGGTGGTACTGAGGCCACATAGACCTTAGAGACAGAACCAAAAGGGGGGAATGTGGTAAGAAGCAAATCCCTAAGTGTTAGGGAGTCCATTTGGTGAAAGGTTGAGGGAGCTAAAAAACATTACCAAGATGGTCTCCTTTAGACTAAATCAAGAAGCAGGAAAAGGCTGATTGCAGAAGAAGTTCACCGCCTAGGAGTTACTACCCAGCTATGGTCCATGAATTCTATGCTAACTACTTAGCTACTCTAGAGAAAGTGTGCGAGAAAGGATAAAAACTTGCAGACACACAGGTCATGAACAACGTCCCAGTTTATGGATGCTCAGTAGATATTTCTGAGAGAAAAATCAATGGAGTCCTCTTTGTCCCAGAGTACATCCCTCCAGCTAGCACCCTAGAGTTCGAGCTAAAGATATTGATAATAGACAAGCAACGGTCGTGGCTTATGAGAGTATTGACTGATGGTGCACTTTCGTGGTTGGTGAACACGAAGAAAATAATAGTAAAGAAATCATTACACTTTGCAGAAAAAATCTAGTAAGCCATAGTGCGACTTTGACTAATGCCTACTGGTAGTGATTCTAACCTGGATGAGACCAGAGCCGTATTAGTTGTGAACTTGATATCAGGATACATAGTGAATTTTGGCCTCATGATTTCAGATGAGATACACGTGAGGGACACCAAAACTGCATTATCATTACCATTACCTTTCCTTGTGATTTAATTATGTAGACTTGATGACATGACAATATTGAGCGGGGTTGACACAAAGTGACTGCCTCAAAGAAGTAAGACATTGATAAGAAGAGGGATGATTCAAAGTATGAGTTGAGATTCCATAAACCACCATCATTTGGGCCTCAAACACAAAGCACTTTAGAGGAAGACGGGACCCCCTCAGGTACAGATTTAACTCTTATTGCTTTTGATCTGCAGGGTGCATATACTGCATCTGGAGCTACTGATACCCCTACTATTGAGACCACCGACATTTCCTCGAGGCCACCCCTACCATTAAAGTACCAGCTTACTTCATAAACTTTTGTGAAGATGGTACAAAAGCAAAAGAGATTTGAGAAATAAATGATGGACTGGACTGATCTGTTTAAGCCAACTGTGGATGAAGCCATCCAAGAAGTGCTGAAACCATATTCAGCTTTACATGACTTCATTGATGCAATGGAGTCTAGGATGGATGCGAGGTTGAGAGAAATGATGGTTCTGAATTTGGCATAGTTCGATGCCATATTAAAAAATGCCCGGGCTGATATCATAGTGATCCAATAAGAAGCCATTCCCTTATTCCTGATTCTAGAGGTGGAGTCGGAGGAAGATAACCCTATAGTATATTTGATGAGGAGGCCTTTAAAAATCCAGGAACTGTGATCAGAAGAAGTCAATGATAAGAAGTTGAGTAAAATAAAACATTACAAGAGAACACCAAAAGAAAATGATATGGAGAAAATGAAGAAGCAGTCTAGATTGGATGAGGAATTGAGGTAGGAGAGAGTTAGAAACTAGTTGGGTGGGGAATATTCTAGTATGGACCATGTGCATGAGCCCAGTCTACAGACATCACCCGTGCCCACTCAAGAGACTGCCTCTGATTCAGAGGTTCTGGCGACCTCCATCTTTGTGCCAGGCTCCGAAGCCTGAGGCTTCAAATGTACCTATTTCTCCCTTGACCTTTATGATCAGTTTCTATAATGCTTATTTATTTTGTTGGGAGTAAGGGATACCTAAGAGTCACCACCGAGGGTTTTTATTGTTGTGTTTCTTTTCCCTTTGGTATGCTATCTAGTAGAACCAGCATGTTTAGGTTGTTTCATATTTTTTGGTGTGTTGAAAAGATAAATAAGTGAAGTCTATAGCGATTAATGGCATGGTTTAGTAAAAGGATCCCTCTCCAAAAAGTTTGATTTTGTACATGTGTGCAGTTGTAGTTTGTAATAGTTGACTGTGATGGATCTCTAAATGTCATTATTACATATAGATGATATAACGTTTCTTAAGCTGAGCTGTTGTTGTGACAGTTGGTAGTGACATGTTTTCCTGTGCCAAGTGCGTGTGAGCATATTTTGCATTGTTCTTACTTTGTGCATGCATCTAAAACTTGCCGGTCTATTCTATGAAGTTTGAAGTTAGTTGGTTAGGAAAGGATCATAGACCCTTTTTGTGTGCAGTCCACTTAGCCTAAAAAGCCGTCCAAATGTGAATAACTCTTTTGATCCCCGTTTTAGCTGCCGTAAACCATGTTCTTTCAATAATCTTTCACATTTCCATCTTTAACTTTGAATCTATGTTTTGACCCTTGTCCCTCTTTGGACATCGTGTCCCTCAACTCAGACAATTAGCCTAAGTTTAAGGTGACTACTATAAAGGTATATGACACGTGAAATATGGTGTTAAAATATTGGTTATTGATAGCATAGAAGTTGTAGGTGTGAGAATATTAAAGAAAAAAGAAAAAATGAAAGAAAAAGAAAGAAAAAGAAAAGAAAAGGAAAGGATAAAGTCAAGTCACAAGAGGGACGCACCCCTAACTGGAAATAACTTGTAGTAAAAGGTGAATAAGAGCCAAACGAATAAGCATGAGTGTAAATAGTAGGTTGGTGGTACCAAGGAGGGTTTAGTCACTATTCCCCAGATGTTTTCTACCTGCACCTGAAGCTTTATTAAAAGCCGAAATAAGTCCTGTAGTAATCCTAATCAACTGTCTGAAGATCATAAATGTAATAGCAAAGGCAAGCCTATGTCATCGCATGTGAATTGTTTAAAATTCTTTGTGAGTGTGAGTGTATCTTTCTTAGTCCCAAGTAAACTGATTGATTATGTGTGGGACTTATTTGTAGTGAGGGCACTAGGAAAGCATTTTTAATTACTTACTGTTAGGATAGCGGTTGTGTTCGTATTCAAGTCATTCATTAATATCGTGATGACATTCTTGGATCCTTACTAGTTAACATCTCAAATGCCTGCTTTGTACTTTGTGAAAAATGATGAGGAAAGGGGGTGGATGATCTATGGATTAAATTGTGACATTCCAATGATTTCTACGGGTCAACTTAGTTTTCCTTGGTTTTAAGCGTGTGTCTAGTTTTCTAATTGTCATGTTGCTTAAGGACAAGCTAACGTTCTAAATTGAGGGTGTTGATGTGCTAGTATTGTATGACATATTTTACGCTTTTAACCAAAGAACAGAAGCAAGTTCGCAAGCAACCATTGTTATATTTGATGTTTCCTTGTGTTTATTTACAGGAAGTGTAATCAAGACCAAAGAGAATAAAAACTGTGCTATGAAGTCAATCAGACAGTTTAGTGTTACTAATGGTCACACTTGTGATGAACTGTCACTCAAAAAGCCAAGCCAAGAAAAATATGAGTTCAAGGTGGAGTTGGTGATGACTCACCTGATGAACCATCAGAGATGTGATGAGTCATTACCCCAATCATCAAGATAAACAGTCAAAGGCAGATCAACTGAAGTGGATGACAACTCAAGTGATGAGTCATCACAAGTCTGACGAGTTATCAACCTACTCGTCAAGCTAACAAGAACATGAAGCTCAACAGCTGTAGTTGGCGATGACTCACGTGTGATGATTAGTCACACTCCTGACAAATCGTCAGGAAATCAGTCACAGTGAAGGCGGCCATATCTGATTCTATTTTTGGATTCAAATTACCTAACACTTATAAATATTGAGTTTAGGTTTTAGAATATTATCTTTCATCTTTGGATATTTCTTCTCTCTTTCCTAGGCATAATAGTGACGTATTTTCTTCCAAGTTTTGAGGGTTTCGAATCTCTTAACAATTTCTCAACTTCTTGGTTAAGAATTGCAGTATTGATTTCACTGTTGTAATAATCCTTTTTAGTCATGAATTCTATTGCTTTATTCGTGTTAAGAACTATGAGTGGCTAAATCTCCACAATTAGGGTTGTGGGATTCATGACCAAATAACGATCTAGGGTTGATTGTGATATTGGATTCATATTGTTTGCATTAATGTGTTATTATTCTTTCATTTTTACAGATTTCTAGTAGTTACAAATATTAGAACAAGACCTAGATTTTATTTGTAAAACCGGGAAAATGGTTTAACAACAAGGATTAGGAGTTTTTAACCTCCGTCTAATGAATAATGCTTTAGCAAAATTAATCAACTTGAAGCAATAATTGAGTTTCATATTTCATCTTTTTAAGTTCAAACAAATTTAAAGGAAAATAATCTATTTGGTTGAGAAATGTTTAGACGTAGTTTTGAATTTAATTGTTTTACATTATGTATATGAAATGAATCCATATGAACATTAACCCGAAGTTGTTATGAAGCCATGATGAACACATATCTAGTATACTTCCTCTACTGATTTTTATTAATTTTAAGTCATCGTCTGCTACTTAAACAAGTCAAACATTGAAGAATATTGATCATTCAAAATCCCCCATTTTTCGGAAATCATTGACTAATAGTCATTTGAACTACTAACGACTTAATTTTCATCATATTCCCTGTGTGATTTGACCCCAACCTTTTGGTAGTTTATATATTTGAAAACGACCACTTACACTTTTTAAGGGAGGTATAATTTGGGCGTGTTAAATTTTAAAATTACTGATCTCGTCTCTCAACTGTAACATCCTGGAGGGCGGAAAGAACCCTTCTAGGAAATCTCCTTTCAGCTAACTCCAGTTTGTAATAGAATCAGGTGTCAACTCAGTCAATAACAATGATGCCTTTTGCAACCTCTAATTTAGATTAAAACATGAGGAATTAGCTAAACCCAGACTTTATAACCAAGAAATGAAGCAAATAATCAAGACCCAATCACAATTAGATTCAACATCACACACCTCTAAGATTGGAGTATTTAGCTACTCTTAAATAGAAAACAAGAGATTATACCAATTTAATTCTCTTCAAAGTCAGCCGTTAATAACTTTACTCTTCAATTCTCTACTAAAATTTAGAAATAATGGAAGAAAAATCCTTGAAAAGTAATGGAGAATCAATATCCAAGTACTCTCTCATAAAGTTGCACCAAATAAGAAGAATAGAATGTTCTCTAATCCCTAGATCTATCCTTGAAAAGCCTTAAATTTGATTGAAAGTTTTGGACAAAAATAGCCCCATGTTG
This sequence comes from Jaltomata sinuosa, assembly GCA_003996215.1. NCBI lineage: Eukaryota > Viridiplantae > Streptophyta > Magnoliopsida > Solanales > Solanaceae > Jaltomata > Jaltomata sinuosa. The sequence goes on from QJPP01005639.1 coordinate 153,599, forward strand.
TTATTTGCAGTTCACTTACGGGCACAAGTTCCCTCTTACGACTAGCAAATGTCTTGTGATGATGCTAGTTCTGTAGTTGGATTTTGCATTAGGATTGCATCCGCACATGCCCTTTTGCACCCGCAAATATCAATTTCAGTTTTTCCAGAATCCGATCTTATCGAATGGCTTTTTACTTTCACTTGCAGCTTGTTTGCGTATACTAACGGCCTTTTGCGCCAACAAATACTCAACTTTGGGCTTGCTTGTTTCCTTCAACTCATCACTTGGATTTTTGTCCAAATTTCTTGTCTTTTTAGGTTTTGACTTTTTGTTCTTCATCAAAGATCTTAAATGCCTATACATATGAGGATCACGCCATAAAATTATTTTAGAACACAAGATTGAGGCAATAATTAGTACTTAAGAGCTCAATAAGTTGGTGGATTACCAACTTATCAATGGCCTACTATTGTAGCTTACGAGAAGACTCTGTATTTCCCATAGAAAGTAGGCAAAAGGTTGGGGAAGGAGATCAAGGCCATAGTCCTTGTCATTTCCTCGCCAATCATAAACTTTACATCATAAATAAGGGTCCTCATTAGATAGGAATAACCTTCTTTACATGTAATATAACATTCTTCTTTCGATATTAGATTGATGAAATCATCTTTCAAGTAGAGCCTTACGAGAATGTGTCTATTTCAAAATAGACCAATCATGCACTCTCCCTTTATTTCACATTGTTTAGGATTGCTTCTTCTTAGTTCTTCCAGATTCGACCATTCATAGGAGAATTTTCCTAAAACGGCATACTGAAGATTTTCTTCAATGTTAATTCTTTCCCCTTCTGATTCAGTCTATTTGATCATGTGAACCCCACCTATGATTGTGACTTTCCTTGATGGGGTTTCAATCTCATTCTTTGTTTCAATGTTCAATACTATCTTCACAAAAGTAACACCACTATTCTTGTTTGACGTCTCCTCCAATACTGGAAAATTAATATCGTTAATGCTAATGAAGGGGTCAGCCACTGGTGGCTGCCATCCGGCCATTGTGAGCATTAGATCTAGGCATCATAATTAGGGCTTTTAGGAGAGAGAAGAGAGAATTTTCTACTTTAATCACATAAACATTCATTTTGCTCCGGGCTAACTGAGGCTTGATACGCAGGTCATACATGTCCATATTAATCTTTTATATTTTTTAAAAAATTAGGGAATTCAGTCTTAATATTAGCTGGTATAATTAACTTATTATGAGAATAAACAACATAAAGGAATCCTTAAAGAATCTTCTTCTATAATATATGTTGAATACTTAAAATGCATATCTTCAGGATGTGAAAATCGTTCATGCCAACGGATCAAATTATTTTTTCTAATAAACATTAATTTTACCATAGCATGTGTATGCATTGTTATTCTTTCCCTCCAGGAGTGATATTTTTTTTTATTCAATTCACTTTAAGGGATAAAACTTAATAACTTAAAATGTACTTGAAATATGACATTCATCAATAAGTCACTGTTTTTTTTCAAAAATTCTACTATTTTAGGAGTAGATTTAATAATCTTACTACATTAGGAGTAAAATTCAAATTTAATTTATTTGGAGTAACTTTCAATGATTTACTAATCCGGAAGTAATTTCACTATTGTAGATCTTACTACTTCAGGAGTAAGTTGCAGAGTATTTATATCACTACCTGATTTCTCGGTCATCATGACACCTACAACCCCCCAATAGTGAACCAATCCCCGTAGCCCAAAACGGTTAGTAATGGGACACATTCTATCAATTTAAACGGAAGAACAGTTTAATAAGCAGAAGCAAGGAAACAAGATGAAGAAAATAGATAACAGGAATAATATATACAATGTGGAAGCTAGACCAAACTCAAAACCTGGTATCATAGCGTATAAGAGCCGGAACTACACAAGGAGTACGAAGGGTCCAAAATAATATATGCATAGATGTCTCCGAAGCTAAGAGAGTACAAAATATACAAAAGACAAATTAAAGTCAAGCTCCGATCACCACGAGCTCACCCTTAGTCTGAAACAGTCCAAAATCTCCAAGCACGAGTCTCCCATGAACTAGCGGAGATGGCTCACACTAGGATCTGCACCAGAAGATGTAGAGTGTAGTATGAGCACCAAATGCGAAGCATAAGGTACCCAGTAGGTATCATAGGCCGACTGTGTACATATAACATAAAAGCATAGTAACAGACAGAATAAAAGCAAGTAGTCACGAAAATCAATGAAAAAGTACACAAGAACTAGCCCAGAGGGAAGACAACATAAAACACATGCAAGGATAGCAAGTAGAATACATACACAACAGGCATAGATCATAGTAAGATACGATGCACCTGGAGTCCTTGCAAAAATAGTATATATATATATAGTTTTAAAAGTGGATGGTATACCGGTAATCTCAAGTATAAGGAATGGGAGAGAAGGGTAAAGATAGACATGCTCGGAAAACAGGAATCAATAATCAAACTAATCATATCAATCTCAAACTAGAACTAACAACGTTGCAGTATGTAATCTCAAAATCATAACCGTGATAGGGGGTAGTATCATGGTAAAGTAACAATAGTCTACCTAAAGTCCCCCAGCTGCCCACACAACCGTGGAATGCAAACAAGTGAAAACAAAACCCTCTGGCTGCCCATACAACCGAAGCATACACTCAACAAATAGCAAACAAGGTGGAGCCTCAAACAATGAATGATATACTATGAAATGCCAAGACAGTGAAACCTCAGTGTCAGTATGTTACCCCCTCCGGTGCCCCAAAAGTCCAGTAAAGGTGGGATCCATGGAAGGACTTCTCTCGAGTACATTTGCTCCGCTGTAAACCCCTACCCCCTAGTCACCCCCTGTCTAAAGCACTTGGTCCGGAATGACAGGATCCATGGAGGTCTACTCGTAGACCACATACTGCACTCTAACCTCAAAATACCGTTCGGAGTGCCACTAGATCCAAACTAGTCATCGATGCTCAAAATGCATGCCTAAATCCTGTCTAGGTCTAACTCGATGGAATAAATACAGTAAATTCCCTCGAAGGGTGACTGGGCATCTCCGGGTCTAAAACAGTAGTAAAACAAGTCTGTTACTCGACTTTACCGAGTCTGATCTCACTTCTTTATAAAAAGTGAAAATCAATCCAGCACCTCAGTCCACCCGAGTCCAATATAAGATACGAAAACTGAGACATCTCTCTCCTTTTAACCTTTCTTACCCCAAGAAAATCCATAAAACGGATACCAAACCATTCCATAACATATTTTACCGAAAATGGGCCCCTGAGGCCATGCAAGGTTTGAAAATTATAGATAGCAGGCCCAAAGCCAAAACCTTAGTAAAATCGAGTAGAAAATGCTTTATATGCATGATAATGGCATGCTCAATCAAAATCAACAGCCCAACAACTCACAAACAACCTATCGGCCCTGCACAGGCCTACAACTACTCAGCAAGCATAACCAGCCTAGAAGGATATTCCTATGTTCGCGACTCACCGAAATTCCCAATAATCCACCTTCTATGTTCCAGAGTCAACAAGGCCTCATAGGACCACAAGGGTGAATAAAACGTATCAAACAAGTACTATAAACATCGAAGGAACGAAAGTAGGCGGACATGAATAAAGCGGTCAAGGTCTGTGGTACCAACCTAATAACCCAACACAAGGATGCCATATGCTAAGTCTAGGGAGTTTAGACCATAACCTACTTGTCGTCCGATGACAAGCTGCTGGGACAATGATATCAAAGCCCAAAACACTCCGACGACTCCCGAATGATAATCAAACTATCAACAACATAATAAACCCATCAAGACATGTCTAACGATATCCATATTGCTATAATAATAGCGGGCCAAAATTCAGGTCACCAGCAGGCTCGTGGGCCTCGCAACCCAAAACTAAAAACAAAAATGCATAAAATAATCACTGAGACCATAGGAGTACATGCCCGAAAAATCAAGGAAATTAGGCAACAATTTTAGTCTAAAACAACCCTTAATAATCAAGAACCCAATTTAAGGATTTAAGGAAAGGAAATCAGAAATTAGGCAAGAATTACCTACCAATAAGCTGGAATTTAAGCCAAGACGGAGAATTCTTCAAACCCACGAACATGCATGAGCTAACATGCATAATCTACCATAAATTCCAAGCTTTGGGTATGAGCAACAATGGTGGATTTTTCAAGAAAACAAAAGTAAAAGCATGTTTGGGAAGAAGCTTACCAATAATCGAAGAGTCACTAATAGATGATGAACAAATGATTTCCCCAAGGCTAGGATTGATATGAAGCAAGTTTGGGAGAGAGTTTAACTGATTTAGAGTTAGGAAACATTGAGCTAAAATGCTGGAAAAACGAAATGGAAAAGATATATAATGTCCAGGGGTCCTTCATCGCGATCGCGAAGGGACCCCTCGCGGTCGCGGGGATCACGCTGGCTAGACCATCGCAATCGCGAGGACTAGCCATGCGGTCGTGATGAACAAGAAGAGATAAGCTTCATCACGGTCCCGATAAGGGACATCGCGATCGTGAAGCATAATAAACTAGGCACTTCATCACAGTCGCGAGAAAGGAGTCTCGCGATCGCAATTAAGGCCTGAGGCCTGCACCTGCAACAGCCAAAAATCTGCAACTTTTCAAAACTCAATGGGGCATTCTGAGCATAATCAGAAATCGATATTCAAAAACCAATAATTCTAACAGAGTGGAAATAACGTTCCGGACTCAACAGAAATGATGAAGCTTCCATACGAGGTCATTTCGGAGAAATGTAGACCCAAGTCTACATTAACGAATAAGAACCCAAAGGCTCAAAATGAGCCTGGCTCACGCGAAACCTGGAACAACCACCTACCTAACCCAAACTTAACATTCTGGAGCTGATGGAATTGTCGGATTTTAAATCTGACGCTCTGATCATCGAAAGTCACCCAAAGTTACACTTTCAACTCCAAATGGCCTGAAAATAGAGAAAACAACACAAACCCCACACCAGAAGTTCTCAGGCCTCAACAGAAGGTCCAACCAGACCAAACTCAATGCTACGGAGCTAACGAAACTGTCAGAATTCAATTCTGAGCACGTTAGCTAAGAATGTTGACTAAAGTCAACGATATTCTAAGTTAGAGCTCTAAAATAGGCAAACGACCAAAATGCCCAAATGAACGACCAGGGTACCAAAATACCGGTCCCAGCAAGTCATAAATGACTTGGGGACGCTACAAGAAAGCTTTAACAATACAATAAATATGTAAACATGAAGATAACCGGAAGGGTCATCATAATATCCACTACTAAAACGACTTTCGTCCTCGAAGGTCAAGAAGAAGGGAGTACCTGAAGGCTTGAATAATTGCGAATACTGAGTTCGCAACTCACTCTCAGTCTCCCAAGTAGCCTCCTCGACCGGATGATGCCTCCACTGAACTTTCACAATTCGAATCTCCCTAGATCTCAATCTCCTAATATCTCTGGCCAGAATAGCTATCGGCTCCTCAATAAATAATAAACTCCCGTCTAACTGAATCGAATACTAATGCAACACATGAGACTCATCTACCACGTACCGGTGCAACATCAAGACATGAAAAACTGGGTGAACAGCTGAAAACATCGGAGGCAAGGCTAACATGTAGGAAACACTACCAACCCACTGTAGAATCTCAAATGGCCCAATGAACCTGGCGCTAAGCTTGCACCGCCGACTAAATCTCACCACGCCCTTTATGGGAGATACTCAAAGGAAAACCAAGTCACCAACACTGAACTCCAAGGCACGAAGTCTACGATCAATGTAGCTCTTCTTCCTACTCTGGGCTGCTCTGAGTCTATCCTGAATCAAATGGATTCAGTCTAAGGAATCTCTAAGAAAGTCTGTACTCTGCGGTCTAGACTCTAAACCATCAAACCAACCAATTGGCGATCTGCAACGCCTACCATACAAGCCCTTGAAAGGTTCCATGCCAATGATCAAATGAAAACTGTTATTATAAGCAAACTCGGCCAATGGCACAAAATGATCCCATGAACATCTAAAGTCAAGAACACAAGCCCAAAGCATGTCCTCCATGACCTGAATAGTCCTCTCGGACTGGCCATCTGTCTGAGGGTGGAAAGTAGTACTAAGCTGAACCTCTGTACCTAAATCTCGCTGAATCGCCCTCCAGAAATGAGATGTGAACTGAGTGCCGCAGTCTGAAATGATAGAAGTTGGAACCCCATGCAACTGAACAATCTCACAAAGGTAGATTTGGGCTAACCTCTTTGCATCATACTAAATCAAAAAGAAGTATGCTAACTTAGTCAGCCTATCAACGATCACCCAAATGGAATCAAACCCCCGAGAAGTATGAGGCAAACCAACAACGACGTCCATGGTAATACCTTTTCACTTCCACACAGGAATGGGAAGTCGTTGCATCAAGTCACCCGATCTCATGTGCTCAAACTTCACCTTCTAACAGTTCAAGCACCAAGATACAAACTCTGCTACGTCCCGCTTCATACCACACCACCAGTAAAACTGTCTCAAATTTCTATACATCTTCGCTGCACTAGGATGAATGGAGTATCTAGAACAATGCACCTCACAAAGTATCAGCTGAATCAAATCTCCAATCCTCGAAACACAAAGTCGACCATCAAACCTCAGAATACCATCAGAACCCAAACTAGTCTGGCTGGCCTCACCCCGAACTACCTGATCACAAAGGTCACACAAACTCTGATCCTCAAACTATCAGCTCTGAATCTGATCAACTAGAGTAGAACGTACCTCAACACTAGCAAGAACTCTGCTAGGATCTAACAAGTCAAGCCTAACCAATCGGTTAGCCAAGGTCTGGATGTCCGAGACTAATGGTCACTCAGAAACTGAAAGTGAAGCTAGGCTGCCCATACTCACCGCCTTCAGACTCAAGGCATCCGCTACCATGTTTGCCTTGCTCGGATGGTATAGAATAGTGAAATCATAGTCCTTCAGTAGCTCAATCCATCTCTTCTTCCTCGAGTTTAGCTCTCGCTGACTCATAATGTGCTGAAGACTATGGTGATCGGTGAATATCTCACAGTGAACTCCATATAATTAGTGCCTCCATATCTTGAGCGCGAAGACTACCACTACCAACTCTAAGTCATGGGTGGGGTAGTTGCGCTTGTGAACCTTCAGCTGTCTCAATGCATATGCTATCACTCGACCCTGCTGCATTAACACACAACCAAGACCGACCCCTAAAGCATCACAATACACAAAGAAACTCTGACCCTCAACTAACAAAGTCAGAACTGGAGCTGAAGTCAATGAGGCCTTAAGCCTCTGAAAGTTATCCTCGCACTGATCCGACCACTGGAATGGGACATCCTTCCTAGTCAGCATAGTCAAGGGTGCTGCTATAGAAGAAAATCTCTGAACGAACCTTTGATAGTAACCCGCTAACCCAATAAAGTTGCGAACCTCAGTAGCAGTAGTAGGTCTAGGCCAATCACGAATCGCAGAAATCTTAACCGGATCAACTCTAATCCCATCCTTAGACACCACATGCCCTAGGAATGCTACTGACACAAGCCAAAACTTGCACTTTGAGAACTTGGCATAAAGCCGATGATCTCATAAAGTCCGAAATACAGTCCTCAGGTGCTGCTCATGCTCGTCTCTACTATGGGAGTATACCAGAATGTCATCAATGAAGACTATCATGAACATATCCAAGTATGGGCTAAGCACCCTATGCATCAAGTCCATGAAGGTTGCGGGGGCATTAGTCAACCCAAAAGACATCACCAGGAACTCATAGTGACCATAACGTGTCCTAAATGCTGTCTTAGGGATGTCCTCCACCCTAATCCTCAACTGATGGTAGTCGGACATCAAATCAATCTTTGAAAACATGATGGAACTCTGAAGCTGATCAAATAAGTCATCAATCCTGGGCATCGGATACCTATTCTTCACTGTCACCTTATTCAGTTGCCGATAATCAATAAACATCTGCATAAACCCATTCTTCTTCTTCATAAAGAGAACAGGAGCACCCTAACGAGACACACTTGGCCTAATAAACCCCTTAGCAAACAAATCTTGGAGCTGCTCCTTAAGCTCTCTCAACTCAGCAGGAGCCATACGGTAAAGAGGAACAGAAAAGGGCCTGGTGCCCGGCTCCAACTCAATGGAAAAATTAACATCCCTCTCAGGTGGAAGGCCTAGCAGGTCAATAGGAAATACATCTAGGAAGTCTCTAACCATAGGAACAGACTGAGGAGATGAGAGGTCAGCACTAGCATCTCGGACATATGCTAGATAAGCTAAACATCCATGGGAAATCAGCTTCCTAGCTCGAAGACAAGAGATGATCCCAAATGGCGCGGCTAACAGAACCCTTCCACACAACCGGGGATACACCAAGCACGACTATGGTAACAGTCTTGGCATAACAATCCAAAATCACATGGTGAGGGGATAACCAGTCCATGCCCAGTATCAGATCAAAGTCTAACACATCAAGTATCATCAAATCAGCCCAAGTCTCCAAATTACCAACAGATATTATGCAAGATCTCACAATCTAATCCACTACTAAAGGATCTCCTACTGGGGTCAAAACAGAAATAGAAACAGACAATGGCTCACTAGCCAACCCCAAACAATGCAGAAAGTAGGAAGATACATACGAACAAGTGGATCCAGGATCAAATAAAGCATAAGCTGGCTGACGGTGTATAGAAATTGTACCTGTGATCACGACATTCGAGGACTCTATCTCCGGTCTACCAGGGACCGCATAGAACTAACGAAGACCTCTACCTGCCCAACCACCATCCCTACCACCTACTCTACCATGCGGGGCACCACCTCTAGTCTGACTACCACCCCCTCTAGCCAGAGGCTGAACTACTCGTAATGGCTCGGCCGATAAAGCGGCTGGCTGAACTATACCCCTCTGAGGGCAATCTCTCGCATAGTGACCCATAACCCCATACTCATAACAAGGTCCTGATAGCCTGAAGTGTTGAGATGGACCAGCAGAACCTGAATGGACACCACATCCTGATTCCCCAGAAGATGCACCCCTCAAAGACTGGCCGCTCTGGCCCTGATGGCTACCCTGGCCCTTCTCAAATGGAGTACCACTCATAGTCTGAAGCAAAGCCTGAACCAGTTTGCTGGACTGACCCTGATGCTATTGTGGCTGATAACCTTGGCCCCACTAGCATAAATCTCTACCACCATGTCTGGAACCACTATAACTACCCTGATGTCGAGGCCTCTTATCTCTGGCCCCCTGGTCATGTCGATGTAAATCCTCCATAATATGGGCATAGTTTGTGATAGCCTAAAATGACCGACCACCAGCAACCAATATCTCTAATATCTAGCCTCAAACCCCATACGAATCCTATCTGCCTCAGTAGGAATGATCATAGCTCCAAATGGTGCTAGCTTATAAAAACGAGTCTCATACTCAGATATAGTCATAGATCCATGCATAAGATAAGTGAACTACTCTCTGCGATGATCACGGTCACTCTGAGGCCAGAACTTGGCCATAAAGGCCTCATAGAACTCAGACCAAGATAACTGAGGTGATATAAAAGGTCTGCAAGCAACCCATTCCTTCCACCATACCTTCGCTGGACCCTCCAGCTGATGGTGGTATAACCGACTCCGTGAGTCTCCAACGAACCCAGATGATGCAACATATCCACACATGGTGATAAAATCATGTGGGTCCTGACCTGGTGTACCAGTAAACCTCGGTAGTGCCAATCTCATAAATCTACTTAGGGCCTTCTGCTCCCCATCTGTCATAGCTGGGTGAGGATCAAGAGGATGTTCAACCACTGTAACTGGGATAACCTCAGCACGGGGAGCTATAGTAGCAGGTTGCGCTCCTGAACTCGGAAAAGCGAAGGCTGCCCCCTGAGCGGGTGTCTGTGCTACCTCTGAACGTCTCTCTCTAATCATATCCAAAAGCTGAATAAGTAAACCCCTAATATCTGAGGACTGAGCTGGGGCTGAAGCTACCACAGAAACTGGCACTAAAGCTGGTGGTACCTGGGATGTCCCTGGGCCTACATGCTACTGCTCTGGAGTGAACTCTGGCTCGTAGTCAAACTTGGGCTCTATCTCAACTCTAGCAGCTCTAACAAGTGCCGCTGCTCTGGAGCATCCATGACCCTTACCTCTACCCCTACAACCACCCCATCCCCTAGATGGAGTCGGAGGATCATGGGCAAGATGCTCTCCTCTGCCAAAAGCTGAAGATCTCGTACGAACCATCTGCGAAAGAGTGAACCAGAATAAGTGAGATTTCCAGAAACTTTCAAGGATACTACGCATAGGAGGGAAACAAGAAAAGTCCATTTTTCTAAGATGTCACTATAGCCTCTCGAAGATTGAGTATGGATGTCTCCACCCCAATCTGCAAGACTCTACTAGACATTGCCTCCTATACTGATGACACCGTTGAACCTAGGGCTCTGATACCAAGTTGTCACGACCTGATTTCTTAGTTATGATGGCACCTACAATCCCCCAGTGGGTGAATCAATCCCCGTAGCCCAGAACGTTTAGTAATGGGCCACATTCTATCAACTTAAATAGAAGAACAGTTTAATAAGCGAAAGCAAGGGAACAAGATAAAGAAAAGTGGACGGTATACCGGTAACCTCAAGTATAAGAAATGGGAGAGAAGGGTAAAGATAGACATTAAAGGGGTCTTATAGATGGAATAGTTATAAAAGTATAAACACAAGAATGTTTTATGAACAACCCCTAGAACCACGGAAAAACTACTATTACGGGTAGTTAGTTACAGAGTTAAAGAAAATAGGATTAGTTTAATGGAGATAGAAAATAGCCATAAAAGTATGAGACATATAAGTCTGTAAAATGCAATGCACTTTGCATCACTGAGGAGCCAAGATAATAGATGGAATTATGAAACTGCTGCCTGAAGATGTGATGATGTATATACTCATGAGGCTTCGACTGAAATCTCTCATACGAATCAAATGTGTTTCTAAAACTTGGTATACTCTCTTACAGTCATCTGTTTTTATCAATTTTCATTTCAATCAAACCACCATTGTCAAAGATGAATTAGTTTTACTCAAGCTACCTTCAACGAAGAACCAAACAAATATAAAAGTATCTTGTATTCTCTCTTTGCTACAGATGATCACATGGATCTTAGACCTATTTCTCCAGATTTAGATGTACTATTTCTCACCACCACTAATTCTTGTATTTTCCATCAACTATTGGGTCCATGTCATGGTTTGGTTATTTTGACAGATTCTGAAAGCATTGTCGTATTTAACCCAACAACTATAAATTATAGGCTACTTCCACCCAGTAGTTTTAATTATCCATTGGGTTTCTATCATGACATTAAAGGTGTAGCATTTGGATTTGACTCGGTCTTGAATGACTACAAGGTTGTTAGGATATCAAAAGTTATTGGAGACCCTCCTTTCTATGATTTTCATGTTAGACAGTGGAGAGTTGAGGTTTCTAATTTGATTATTGATTCTTGGAGAGATCTGGATTATTGTAATCTGTTATTGCCACGTTTGTGTTGGTATCCATGTTCTGAGATATTTTACAAGGGAGCCCTTCATTGGTTTGCAACTAAAGATATGATTTTAATTCTTTGTTTTGACTTGACTACTAAGATCTTTTGCAATATGAACATGTCTGGTTCTTGTGATTTTTATGATGGAAATTGTTATGGCCTCATTGTCTTAAATGAGTCTTTAGCACTAGATTGTTACCCCAATCCAGGGAGTGTGCCTAAACCAGGAAAAAATTTGACAGGCATTTGGATAATGAAACAGTACGGCGTAAGTGAGTCGTGGGTTAAGAAACACACCATTAGACCTTTTCCTATTGAATCACCACTAGCAGTTTGGAAAGATCATTTGTTGCTTCTTCAAAGCAAAAATGGAGTTCTGATGTCCTATGATCTTAATTCAGAAGAAGTAAAAGAATTCAATTTGTAGGGTTTTCCCAAAAGTTTAAGATTTTTGATTTACAATGAAAGCTTGACTCGAATTTTATAGGAAGCGAGCATGGTAGCCAATCTTGAAATTAAGAGAGAAGATATATAACTCTTTTTTCTGTTAACTGAAATTCATATTATATGTAAATATATATAAGCTAATTAAATAGCCAATAATAAAATAGTTTGGGGGGTGCCCCATGAGATAAGTTTTTGCCCAAAAATTGGTCGGTAGTGTTGATATTACAAGTTTGAATTATTCTATCAAAAGTAGTTCCTATAGTGTCTGTCTCCACTTCACCTGGTGCATACACTGGAGGAATATCCATAGCAAAAGGTTCACCAAAATACCTGCTTTGAGCACCCTCCTTTGCTAGGACATTTAAAACCCTATTTTGTTCCATGATCACATGCCTGATCACTAGCGTCACTGGTCTCTGCATTAATGACATGCATTCAAAAATTATGTTATCTTATGGTATGCAACCAATCATAATCATGGAAATAGCTTTAGTCAAGTTTGTGTTGATATCCAATGGCTGAAGATATTTTTTCATTGTCAGTTTGAGCCCATGAAGTATAGGTAAAATTTCAACATGGTCAGCAGTGGTGTGGGCACATATTTTTCTATAGTCACAAAATCAGTTACCTCCGGTCTCTCAAATCTCCTCCAATCGCTCGTGTTCTTAAATTGATGAATTAGCAAGTATATTTCAACAACTTTTTCACCATGCCAATTTTGACAATTTTTTCTCAATAAGTAATTAGTTCACTAAATCATTTTAGTAATGTCAATTACTTTACCAAGTCCACATCTAGACTTCTTTGCTTTGAGAATTTAGTAAAAGCTTTTCTTTCTAGTCAGTTTCATTTGCAACGTTAAGTCTACTTTTAGTCTAGGTTTAAAAGACTTACAAATTTTATTGACAGACTGTCACAGGAAACTAGATTAACACTTTTCTCTTATTTTCAAAAGTAGCTTTGCAGTTGTTAAGTTTTTTCTATCATTTGCTTTGCTATTGCGTAATGCGGATTGCCAGCGATGAAATTCATCTATACACAACAACAACATACACACTATAATTTTATAAGTGTATTTTGGGAAGGGTGGTGTATAGAAAACCTTACCTTTACCTTGTAGGGTAAAGAGACTATTTTTGGTAGACCCTCGGGTCAAGTAAAAATATTACAAAGCAGTTCAAAAAAGAAAAATAATGATAGAGAAGAATCCATGATCAAATGCAAAAGAAAGCATGGAAAGGCATACTAAAAATAAACAGTCACTACAATAAAACATTACGATAATAACATTGCAAGAAACATCTAATAGTCACAGAAAAGGAATAATAAGAAACACTCAAAGTAATACTACAACTACTGGTATAAAGAATAACCAACAAGGGCATATAAATGTATCAAAATAAACATAACAAGCTCAACAAGTACATCCAAATATCAATCCATCAAAATATATATCCTACCCCAACTAAACAAATGCATTGTCTCCAATGCACAAAAGTATAAGAGAGTAAGGAATGGGTGTAAGGACTCCCTAGTGAGCTTTAACCATCGGAATGCCTATCCTGTGAAGTTTGAGAATCAATCATAGCATGACTGGTGTGAGACTCATCAGACTGGGCTCCTACACTAGGAAACTGGATGTGAATACAAATAATGGCATCACTGGTACCTAGGATCTCAAACTAGAGCCAGCTTTACGAGCATTCTCCTCCTCTCTAGACAACCACATGGCCTGCTGTATCTACTGGGACTCGGTGAGTGTTTGGGCAACATGAAAACCAATCAAACCTCTAGGTGTACCTCCTCTATCTATGAACTACCTGTAGTCCTATCTCTACCCAATAGGTTTTATAAAAGGTCCTGACCCCTAGCAGGGTTTGCTAAAGTGTCATCCAATAAACTGATATCCGGAGAAAACTATGTGGCATTAGCTTTCATTGCATCCACATCCTTTCTCAGTGTAGTGACCAACCTCTCAAGTGTGTCAATCATTGTATACATTTTACCCATAACCAGGTAATTAAAAATTGGCTTTGATTTGATTACGATACAAGAAGCATTAGTTTAGTCAATGTTAAAAGTTTATCAATGCAATAACATCTCTACTTTAGATTCTCTCAAACCCCAAAGTGAATTTCTAATTAACCAACCAATTTGAGCTCTATTATACTAAGCTATCTGTAGCCAGAATCCTTAGATGGGGATATCCCCAAATCCTAGCCAATGTGTTCTCACCCAATTCAACTCCTCTTTCTTAAGCAAGAGAAGAATTAGAGAACTTAACATTTGCAACCATCAATTTTGGAATGAAAACTTGAAGAAATCATTGGACTTATAATCAATAATCAAATCTAAGATCAATTTATAAATACCCAGTCATAATTACACACCCATCATTATACACATCCCTAGAAATGGAATTAGCTACTCATAGTAATGAAAAAAGAAATTATATGCCATTTCACCAATAGACTTCCCGTAGGTCATGGTACATCTTGGTGGCACTAAGATTGATGGAATATCAAGAACTGTGAGCCTCTGTCAAAATTCATTGTCTCAACCCATCCATATTAGGGATGCATAACTGACCCTGATAGCGAAGCACACCAACTCTCCCTTGGGAGAAAACCTCTACTCTCTATTGATGGAGTGCACCCTTCAACTGAAGTAAGATGGGATCACTGTATTGTTTTTCCTTTACCTCAACTACAAATAAAGATTCAAACCTATTCTGGACAATGACACCACCTTTTGATAAATTTGTAAGGCGAACCCCTAAACGAGCAAGCTGATGAATATCCTTGGCCAATTCCTTCTTTTCTTCCTCAACCTGCGTCACACTACTCATGGATAACCTGCTAAGCACATTTTCTACCACATTGGCCTTACCTATATGGTAGAGCACACTCATGTCATAATCCTTAAGAAGCTCTAGCCACCTTCTCTGACTGAGATTTAACTCCTTCTGAGTGAATACATACTAGAGGCTCTTATGATTGGTAAACACGTCTACATGGACATTATACAAGTAGTGTCTCCAAATATTTAGAGGGAATACCACTGTTGCTAACTCAAGATCATGAGTTGGGCAGTTCTTCTCATGAAATTAAGTTGTCTAGAGGCATAGGCAATGACCTTACCATGTCGAATCAAAACACAACCTAAGACAACTCAAGATGAATCACAATACACTACGAAACCATTTGAACCCTCTGGTAGAGTCAAAGCTGGAGCTGTGATTAATCGAGTCTTCAATTCTTGGAAGTTTCTCTCACACTCATCTGACCACTAAAAATAGTCTTTTTCTGAGTCAACCTATTCGATAGAGCAGCTATGGATGAATCCCCTCAACAAACCTTATCTAGTAACCAGCCAAACCCAAAAAGCTTCTGATGTCTGTCGGAGAAGTGGGTCTAGGCCAGTTCTTGACTACCTCTATCTTCTATGAATCCACCCGAATGCCCTACTTAGACACCACATGACCTAGAAAAGCAACTGACTACAACCAAAACTCGCATTTTTGAACTTGGCTAATAACTAGCGATCCTTGAGAGTTTGCAGCACAACGCTCAAATAGTTTGCATGCTCCTCCTTACTCCGTGAGTAGACAAGAATGTCAACTATAAAGACAATAATGATCATGTTTAAGTACTTCTTGAACACCCTGTTCATCAAGTCCATGAAAGTTGCAGGTGCATTCATTACTCCAAAAGACATAACTACAAATTCATAGTGACCATACCAAGTTCTGAAGGCTGTCTTTGGAATGTCACATTCTCTAACTCTAAGCTGATGATAACCGGATCTAAGGTCAATCTTTGAGAAATAGCTGGCACCCTGAAGCTAGTCGAACAAGTAATCAATCTTGGGGATGGGATACTTATCCTTGATTGTGACCTTGTTCAACTGATGGTAGTCGATGGACATCCGGAGAGAATCATATTTCTTACGCATAAAGAGAACTGGATCACCCCATAGAGAGATACTAGGTCTTATAAAACCCTTATCTAGGAGGTCTTTGATCTATTCTTTCAACTCCTTAACCTCGGCCAGAGCCATTTTATAAGGAGGGATAGATATAGGCTGCATATTTGGAAGAAGGTCTATCCTAAAGTCAATCTCCCACTCAGGAGGGACTCTAGGTAGATCCTCAGGAAACACCTCTGAGAACTCACTGACTACCGTAACTGACTGGAGAGATGGAGTTTAAGACTCAAAACCTTTGACTCGAACTATGTGGTAGATGTACCTTTTTGAGATCATCTTTCTAGATTTTAAGTAAGATATGAAATGACCTTTTGACATTGGAGGACTACCTTGCCATTCTAATACAGGCTCATTTAGAAACCAAACTTTTATGACTCTGGTTCTTCAGTTGACTGAGGAAGTATAACATGCATAGAGCTAATCCATGCCAAGGATGACATCAAAATCAATAATATCTAGCTCTACTAAATCCGCTGAGGTGACCTAATGGAGGACTGAGACTGTGTAATTTCTATACATCCTCTTAGCTAAAACTGACTCTCCAACTGGGGTGGAGATTGAGAAGGGCTCTAGGAGTTTTTCCAGACTGATTTTGAATTTACATGCAATATATGGGGTCACAAAGGACAATGTAGCCCTAGGGTCTAGTAATGTATAAACATTAAGAGAGAAGACTTGTGACATACCAGTGACTACATCTGGGGAACTTTTTTGATCGAGATGAGATGACATGGCATAGAGACGGTTCTGACGATGATCGCTGCATGTGCCAGAAGTAGTACCCTGCTGAGCTGTGTGACCTATTGGAGCTGCTGAAGTAGTATACTGAGCTCGGTTACCTCCTTGACCCTGCCTAGCAGAGGGGCACTCCTTTAACCTATGGCCCAGCTGAACACACCCAAAACACCCCTCTTTGCCACCCAAATATTCACCAGGATGATTCTTACCACACTTAGAACATGTTGGGAAAGTGCATTTACCTGAAACACTGCCCTGAGACTTAGAGCCTAATGCCCTATTCTTCTGATCATGATGAGGTCTGGGAGATGGAGCACTAGCTGATGAAGACACTGGAGTTGAAGACCTCTGCTGAAACTGAGAGTGATTCCCACCGCTCGACTTCTGCTGAGAATAGTCAAAATTACCTATTATATCCCTCTTATTCTCCCCCTCTCTCTCTCTCCTTAAGCTTATCTTTATCAATCTTTTAAGCATGGATCATTATTCTAGAAATATCCACATCTTCTAACAACATAGTCGTCCTGCATTATTTCTTCACCAAGTCAGATACTCCAGACACAAACTTACTCATTTGTGCCCTTGGCTCGACTACCATAGCTGGAGCATATCTAAAGAGCTGAGTGAACTTCAGCCCATATTCCTAGACTGACATGGACCCTTGCCTCAGATTTATAAACTCCTCTGCCTTAGCCTTCCTCAACTCTCTTAGGAAGACCTTGTCTAGAAAAGCTCTAATAAATCAGTCTCAAGTCATAGGAGCTATGTTCCTGCCTTTGTTGTCCTTCCACTGTGTGAACCATATCCAAAAGCTGATAGGATTCCAGCTCCACACTCTTGACCCCTGAAATCTGCATCACATCGAGGACCTTTTTAACCTCATCAATGAAGTTCTGCAGATCCTCATCTACTCTTGACCCAAAGAACTCTGGCAGATTCATGTGGATAAATCCCTCACTCTAGCTATAGCTATCCCACCATTTGGGTTAGTGAGAACAAGTGGTTGCTGATTGTCTAGGGCAGTCACAGCTTGTGCCAAAATCTTAATGGAATTCCTGAATTCTGCATTGGTAACCTCGTGGCTTGGAGATGGAGGATTTGTGTTAGCATTGAATGCATTGGTTCTATGAGGAAGCATGATTTAAAATGCATAATGAACATATTAGTAAAGAGAAATAGAGTCAAACTCTATCGCACGATAAAGAATACGAAAGAAGTGGAGTTTCCTAAAAATGGCTCGTAGCCTCTCTCTCATAAGTGTGGCATGATTCACACCCATGAAAAAGACTCTACTTAATGCGGCTTTCAAACTCCCTAGGACTCTTGAACCTAATGCTCTAATACCAAGTTTGTGTCACGACCCGATTTCTCGGTCATGATGGCACCTACAATCCCCCCAGTAGGAGAACCAATCCCCGTAGCCCAGGACAATTAGTAATGGGCTATTATCTAACAAATAAGCGGAAGAATAGTTTAATAAGCAAAAGTAAGGGAAAAAGATGAAGAGAATAGATAACAGGAATATATATTGTAATGACCCTTCCGGTCATTTCCACGTTTAAGTTTGAAGTCAAGCAAATCGACAAAAGATATCGTAAGTTTGTTAACAAATTTCCTGAACTTTGGGTCAAATGTCTCGAGGCTTTTCTCTCAATATATAAGGAGTTAGAAGTCCCCCGAAATACCAAATCGAAGGTCTACGAGTCTAGTTTCCAACGCACAAACATCATGTCAACTGATCTCGGAGTAAGAGTTTTATGACTGTTTTACCGGGACTGTCTGGCAGAAACGGGTTGCGAACCGGGTCGCGAATCGGATCGGGTTTAACCCGATTTAAGCTTCAATTTCACGTTTTAAAATGCCATTTCAGTTTCGAAACAGTGATAAAATATAAGGGAGGATCCCGAGAGAATTCTTGAATATCGAAATCGTGCGTAGGCGAAATTACGAGCCTAAACTTAAGAACTTTATTAGTCATCGTGCGTGTATTTGAAATATTTATTTAAAAGTTGAATTTGGTAAAATTATATTATTATTGCCTTTTCAAAATATTTTAAAGGTTTATGAAAAATATATTTGATACATTATAAGTATATATGTATTTATTTTATAAGGTTTTTATACTCGTAATATTTTAACGGAGATAGTAAATTTAGTTATGTTAAAATTTATTATTATAATATAGTAGGTTTTATTCGAAATAATTTTCTAATGATTATGGTATATTTAAAATATTATATTTATTATACCACGAACTTACGCAATACCCGAGTATATAAATAACGGGATAGGAATTTTATTTTGGCACCTTGTAAGTGCCACCTCCACTCCACGTGTAGGTGGAGGGAGTGGCCAGCAATCAAAAGGGTAAGAGGTGGCAACATAAATACACTAAGTTGGCAGCATATATACTTATGTATATTTGGCTGATTTGAGCCATGTATGCTGAAAGGCATACCACTACTAAAAGTTACTTAGTGCATATGCACATATATGCTTACAATTATTGAAGAGTGTTGATGGGAAGAAAATGTTGTCACGTTTTATTTAATCTCCGAAAGAAAATCAATTATCTACGTCAATTTATTCCGTCCCAAATCCAAATCCGATTCCGATTTAGTTTTGGATTTTCTCGGAGTGGTTCGAGCTTGGACATTGTTGTTCCAGCAGCTTGTCGTCGGACGATAGGTAGGTTACGGTTTATTTTCCCTAGACTCCATATATATAAAATAAAATTGTATTAATGGGCATCCTTGGGTTGGTTTATTAGGTTGGTACCACAGACCTTGACCGCTTTATTCATGTCCGCCTATTTTTATTCCTCCGTTGCTTGTAGTATTTGCGAATATATTTTATTTACCCTTGTGGTCCTGTGAGGCCTTGTTGACTCTGGAACATAGAAGGTGGGATTTTGGGAATGTCCGCGAGTCCCGGGCATAGAATTATCCTTCTAGGCTGGTTATGCTTGCTGAGTAGCTGTGGGCCTGTGCAGGGTCGATAGGTTGATTGTGAGCTGCGGGGCAGCTATTGTGTGTGATCATATCATTTCCATGCATATAAAGAGGTTTTATCCATGTTTTACTGTGGTTTTGGCTTCGGGCCTACAGGCACTGTTTTCTAAACCTTGCATGGCCCGGGGGGCCCGTTTTTGATGGAAATGATTTGGAAATGGTTGATTGCACTTGTGGAGATTTTTGGGCAAGAAAGTAAAATTATGTTTAAAATCATCAGTTTTATGATTATCGCTAGACTCGGCAGGGCCGGGGTGCTAGTTGAGTTTTCTTGTTATTTGAGATGATTTTTAGCCTCGGTCGGACCGAGCACCTGAGATGACTTTTTACTGTTTAGACCCGGCTACGCCCGGGCACCCTTGGAGGGGTTTTTGAGATATTTTCCTACTATTTTTAGTCCTGGACAGGGTCTGGGCATGCATATTCGAGACTGGGTCTCTATCTTGATATCGAGACTGGTCTCTATCTTGATACATGTTCTGATACTGAGTTTTGGTATGGGGTCGGGACCTCCATGGACCTTGCTATCCGGGCCAGGGGCTACGGGCTGCGTGTGCCGGAAGAGGGGTATACGGGGGAGTAGAGGTATACGGGCAGAGTCCTTCCATGGAACCTACCTGCTGGGCCGGATCGGCGCCGGAGGAGGTACATACAGAGATACTATGGCACTTGAGATCTTCATGCATCATATCATTCATGGTTCGAGGTTCCACCTTGTTTGCTGTTTGCTGATTGTACGCTCCGGTAGTATGGGATGCCGGAGGGTTTGTTTTCACTTGTTTGTGTTCCTCGGTTGTATGGGCGGCCGGGGGACTGTAGGTAGACTTTTGCTTTTTACTTATAGGATCGTTCTCTATTATGGGAAGTATGAGATTTGTATGATTAGTTGAGTTTGATTCCTGTCTCTGAGCATGCCTATTATTACTCTTTCTCTCTTCTTCTTACACTTGAGGTTACCGGTATACCGTCCATTTCGTAAACTTATTTTGTATGCACTGTTATTGTAAGGATCCCAGGTGCGTTGTTTCTTACTTTCACCTGTGCCTATGGTGTGTATATTCTGCTTACTAGCCTCACATGTGGTTCTGTTGATTTCCCTCTGGGCTGGTTCCTGTGTACCTTTCGTTGATTTCTGTGACTACCTGCTTCTATTATGTCCATTACTGCGCTTTTATCTTATATGTGCCCAGTCGGCCTATGATACCTACTGGGTACCTTATGCTTCGCATTTGGTGCTCACCCCTACCCCCTGCATTTTTGGGTGCAGATCCTAGCGTGGGCCATCGCCGCTAGACCGTTGTGATTCGTGCTTGGAGATCTGTTGGAGACTACTTCAGGCTGAGGGTGAGCTCTTGGCGATCGGAGCTTAGCTTTGGTTTATCTTTTGCTTCATGTACTCTACTACCATTCAGAGACATTTGTATATATATAGTTTTGGTTTATTTGTACTCCATGTATATAGTTTGGCTCTGTACTATGATACCAGGTCTTGGGGTTTGGTTTAGTTCCGCATATGTATATATTTATATACCTGTTATCTATTTTATTCGTTTTACTCTCTTATTTGGTAGATAGTAGCCCATTACTAACTGTTCTGGGCTACAGGGCTTGGTTCACCTACCGGGGGTTGTAGGTGCCATCATGACCGAGAAATCGGGTCGTGAAAACTTGGTATCAGAACTTTAGGTTCACCGGTGTCATCGGTATAGGAGCCAATGTCTAGTAGAGTCCTGCGGATCGGGGCGGAGACGTCCGTACTCAATCTTTGGGAGGCTACGGTGGCATTTTAGGAAATTTGACTCTTTCATTGCTTCTGTGTCGTGCGTACTACCCTTGAAGTTCCTGGAGATCTCATTTATTCTACTTCATTCTTCCGCAGATGGTTCGTACGAGATCATCGGCAGCACGCGAGGATGAGCCTCCCACTCCAGCTAGGGGTTGAGGACGCCCTCGAACAGTGGCACCTGCTAGAGCTGCTAGCGTGGAGATAGAGCCCGAGCAGCATGTGGTTCAGGGGGCAGCCCAGGTACCACCAGCTCCAGCGCCAGCTCCAGTACCTGCTCCAGTGCCCACTTCTGTGCCAGCTCCAGTTGCAGCTCCATCTCCAGATATTCGGGGATTACTATTGCAGCTTTTGGGTGTGATTGGAGAGCGGCCTTTTGAGGTAGCGCAGACATCCGCTCAGGGGGTAGCCCTGGGTGCACAGAGCTCAGGAGCGCAGCCGGCTACTATGGCTCCCCGTGCAGAGGTTATTCCAGTTCCATCTGTTGCACAGCCTCTTGCTCCTCGCCCAGCTATGACAGAGTCAGAGCAGAAGGCATTAGGTAGGTTTTTGAGGTTAGCACCTCCGAGGTTTGCCGGTACTTCTGGACAGGATCCACATGACTTTATTACCACCTGTGAGGAGATGTTGCATCCTGGGTTTGGTGGAGACTCACGTGGGGTTGGTTATACTACTACTAGTGGAGCGGCCCAGCGAAGTTATGGTGAGGGCCCAGTTGCTTTGTTAGACCCGTCGTCACCTCCTTTGACCTGGATCTGAGTTTATGAAGCCTCTTGGCCCAAGTTCCACCCCAGAGTGATCGGGACGCGTCTCGCAGGCAGTTACTCACCTTGTGAAGGCATCTGAACCTATCTCAGAGTATGAGACCCGTTTCCATCAGCTAGCACCATTCGGAGCTATGATCATTCCTACCGAGGCTGATAGGATTTGCAGATTTGTATGGGGTTTGAGGCCAGAGATCAGGCAGCCAGCTGAGATATTGATTGCCAGTGGTCGGTCATTTCAGGCTATTGTAGACTATGCCCGCACTGTGGAGGACTTACAGCGACATGATCAGGGGTCCAGAGATAAGAGGCCTAGACATCAGGGTGTCTATAGTGGTTCCAGATATGGTGGTAGAGGTCCTGGCCAGTGGAGCGGAGTTATCAGCCACAGCAGTACCAGGGTCAGTCCAGCCGACCGGTTCAGGCTTCCCTTCAGACGTTGCAAGGTGTACCCAGTATCGAGCGGAGTCCGGTCAGGCGCCATCAGCGGCGTATGGCGGCCAGTCTCGAGGGTACTTTGGGGGCATCAGGTCGTGGTGGTACATCACGGGATTTGGCGGTTCATGACCGACGATGTAGGCCATCAGGGGCTTGTTTTACTTTGGTGCGAGGGTCATTTTACTAGAGATTGCCTCAGCAGAGTACAGTTCAGTTGGCCGAGCCTTTCACGAGTAGTTCAGCCCCCAGGCTAGAGGGGTGGTCGTCAGAGTAGAGGTAGTGCTCCGCGTGGTAGAGCAGGTGGTAGGGATGGCGGTCGGGCAGGTGGAGGTCGTCGTCAGTTTTATGCGGTCCCTAGGAGACCAGAGGCAGAGGCCTCTGATGCTGTGATTACAGGTACGATTTCTGTGTGCCATCAGTCTGCTATGGCTTTATTTGATCCTGGATCCACTTGTTCATATGTATCTGCCTACTTTGTGCCTTGTTTGGGGTTGGCTAGTGAGCCATTATCTGTTCCTGTTTCTGTTTCGACCCCAGTAGGAGATCCTTTAGTAGTGGATCGGATTGTGAGATCCTGGTTGGTATGTATCTATGGTGCGATTCATGAAGACTTGGGTGACTTGATGCATCTGATAGTGCTAGATATTTGATGTGATACTGGCATGGACTGGTATCCCCTCACCGTTGTTGGGTTTGGCATTGTTCTGCAAGAACCATTACCATAGCTTGCCGGTGTTATCCCCGCGTTGTTATGAGGTTTATGATTAGCTGAGTTTGATTCATGTCTCTGAGCATGCCTATCATTACTCTTTCTCTCTTCTTCTTACACTTGAGGTTACCGGTATACCGTCCATTTCATAAACTTATTATGTATACACTGTTATTGCAAGGACCCCAGGTGCGTATTTCTTACTTTCACCTGTGCCTATGGTGTGTATGTTCTGCTTACTGGCCTCACATGTGGTTCTGTTGATTTCCCTCTGGGCTAGTTCCTGTGTACCTTTCGTTGATTTCTGTGACTGATTGCTTCTATTCTGTCTATTACTACGCTTTTATCTTATATGTGCCCAGTCGACCTATGATACCTACTGGGTACCTTATGCTTCGCATTTGGTGCTCACCCCTACCCCCTGCATCTTTGGGTGCAGATCCTAGAGTGGGCCATCGCCGTTAGATCGCTGTGATTCGTGCTTGGAGATCTGTTGGGGACTACTTCAGACTGAGGGTGAGCTCTTGGCGATCGGAGCTTAGCTTTAGTTTATCTTTTACTTCATGTACTCTATTACCATTCAGAGACATCTGTATATATAGTTTTGGTTTATTTGCACTCCATGTATGTAGTTTGGCTCTGTACTATGATACCAGGTCTTGGGGTTTGGTTTAGTTTCCGCATATGTATATATTTATATACCTTTTATCTATTTTATTCGTCTTGTTCCCTTATTTGGTAGATAGTAGCCAATTACTAACTGTTCTGGGCTACGGGGATTGGTTCACCTACTGGGGGTTGTAGGTGCCATCATGACCGAGAAATCGGGTCGTGACAGTTATTCCGGATGCCCTGATGCGTTATTTTGGGTTTTACAAATTTTATATTTATGCATCACTTCATCCCTCATTACATTGCATTATGCTTGAGTGTACTTGGATTATCTGTTGTCTTGATTTCATTTTTGTCATTACCTTCTTCACTGTTAGACCGCTAAGTTCTATTTTTGGTTTTATAACTAGATTTAGATGGATCACTGTAGTTATCTACTTTCCTTTAATTTATATTATATATTATTTTCAGCACTCGGTCGGCCTATGATGCCTACTGGGTACCTATTGTTTTAGTACTTATACTACACTCTGCATCTTTTTTTGATGCAGCATCTAGTACGAGCCACCCTCGTTAATCCTTCCATCATTCGAGGCCAGTTTTTGTTCAGATCATGGTAAGCTCTTGACATCTTGGAGACCTTTACTTCTTTCCATCTATCATTTTTGTCTATATTTTGTATCTTGGATAGACAGAGTCTGTTGTATAGCTACTATGTACTTTAGACGCTCTTGTACCGGTGACACCAGGTCGGGGTTAGTTCTTGTGTATATTTTGTCTTCTTGGTAGCTTTAGGGCCATTTTTGTATATTTATTATAGTTGGTATATATATATACTGTTGGCCCTATTCTCGTATATTTCTCTTCCGCTTTCCTTATATTGAACTACTTTACTTTGCCTTCCGTATGGTTGGGTTGGCTTGCCTACTGGGGGTTATGTAGGCGCTATCATGGCCCAGTTTTGGGCCGTGATAGTGTGGTAGCAGAGCTCTAGATTTACTATTCTCACATGTACAAAAGCAAAGTGTCTAGTAGGGTCTCGTGGATAGATACGATGAAATATGTATCCTATCTACGAGAGTCTATAGGGTATTCCTAGAAAAGATTGCATCTTGTTTGATTCCTTATCATGCGTCTTTGACTTTATCAACTACTAAATATCTTTGTTTCACTCTTTCTTAGATGATTCGGATTAGATCAGCAGCGGGTGAGGACAAGGCCCTTAGACTTGCAGTTAGAGCCCCAGCTATGGGACGGGGTAGAGGTCAACCTAAAGGTTAAGGTAGGGGATGGGCTGCAGTGCCAACTCGAGCCCAGACTAGGTTGCCATCACTAGAACATGAGGTTGGGGTTGAGGTGGTACAGTATGAGTTAGAGAGTGTGGGGCTAGCCTAACATCTGGCAGGTTTCATGGATACTCCAGTACTACAGGACACTTTGGTTTGCTAACTTGGGTTCCTCGAGGGTATGACTCCACCAGTAGCTTTGCCCGGTACTCCGATTGGTTCTCAAGTTAGAGACGAGGCTTAGACTTCATCCCAAGCAGTGACATAGGGTTTAGGAGCACAACCTACTGCTATGGCTCCCTGATTGGAGGTATTGCCAGTCCCTACAGTTGTTCCACCTATTCCATCTAGGCTCATTATGTCTTCTGAGGAGTAGAAGATACTTGGTAGGTTTCTGATATTGGGTCCTCTGAGCTTTTCAGGTGCTCTTAGGGAGGATGCGCACGAGTTTCTAACTAGCTACCAGGAGAGACTGTATAATTTAGGGTTGGTTGAGTCACACAGAGCAAATTACACTATGTTTCAACTAGATGGTCTAGGGAAACAATGGTGGAAGTCATATGTAGCTTGAAGGCCAGCCAGGTCACCTCCGCTTACTTGGGCATAGTTTTCCATAGCTTTTCTGGAGAAGTATGTACCGTGTAGCATGAAAGAGCGATTGATGGATCAATTTGCTGGGTTAGAGCAGGGCTCTATGTCTGTTTCTAAGTACAAGGTTCACTTTCACTAGTTAGCTAGGCATGACACTATAATTCTGCCTATTGAGCATGAGAGGGTGCATCGCTTTGTCCGAGGATTGAATTTACACCTCCGCTTGGCTAACATAGGGTATGGTAGCATCAAGACAGTCCTTCCTAGAGTTAGTAGACCATGCCCGCACTATTAAGGGCGTACTTCACGAGGCCCAAGGAGGCAGTGATAAGAGGCCCCGCCATCAGGAAAGTTTCAGCAGTTCACAGATATGTGGAGGGGCTACTTTGGTAAGGGTCAGCACCAGCAGTGTTCCCAGCCAAGCCACCTTTTCAGGTGGCATTACAGATTGCTGAGGGTTATAGTAGCCAGAGTATTATTCTAGCTTCGTGAGGTGCTCATTCAAGTTCCACAAGTCATGTTAGTCATTTTGATTCAACTGGGTCTTCACAACAGAGTATATTTGGCTGGGTTTGTTTTGAGTATGACGAGATAGGCCACTTTTCTAGAGAGTGTTCATCAGTGCAGCACCCTAGGTAATATGATCAGATGGTTTATGCCCCCAGGGCTCCAACACCACCAGCCAAAGGCGGTGCAGAGGGTAGTAGGGGTGGCCTCCAAGGTACTAGAGGTGGTCCTCAATTTGTAGATCAGGTGGCCATGGCGGTCGAGGCCATATGTATGAAATTTTGGGCCAGATAGAGGCAGAGGATTCATATGCTATCATCACAAGTACGATATTCATTTGTCATTAGTCTGCTTCTGCTTTATTTTATTTGGGGTCTACCTTTTCCTATATATCTACTTATTATGCTACTCGTCTGGAGTCTGCTTGTGAGTCCTTGCCTGCACCCTTGTGTGTAGCTACCCAGTAGGAAATTATTTTGTAGTGGATTAGGTGTATCAGGCTTGTGTGGTGACTATTCTGGGGTATGACACATGGGTAGACTTGAGTGTGCTTGATATGGTTGATTTTGACATGATCTTGGGAATGGATTGGTTGTCTCCCTACCATATGAATTTGGATTGCTTTGCCAAAACCGTTACTTTATGGATGCCTAGTATCCCTCCTATTGCATGGTAGGTTGCCTATAGCCACATGATAAGGGGATTTATATCTTTCCTGAGCGCCCAGTGATTGGTTGGGAAGGGGTGCTTAGCCTACTTGCCTAGGTCCATGATACTAGTGCCACCACACCTTCACTTGAGTTAATTCCTGTGGTTTGCATGTATTTGGATGTGTTTCCTTCTGATCTTCCAGACCTTCCTCTTGATCGTGAGATTGACTTTCGTATTAATGTTGAGCTGGACACTCAGCCTATTTCTATTCCACCATATCAGATGGCACTAGCTGAGTTGAGGGAGATTAAGGATCAGCTCCAGGATCTATTGAGTCGAGGGTTCATCAGGCCTAGTGTGTCTTCATGGGGTGCTCCAGTTCTATTTGTGAAGAAAAAGAATTGGTTAATGTGTATGTGAATCGACTACAGGCAGTTGAATAAGGTGATAGTTAAGAACAGATATCTGATGCCACATATTGATGATTTGCTTGACCAGCTATAGGGTGCGGCATTTGTTCTCTAAGATAAACTTGAGGTCTAGTTATCACCAGTTAGGATTAGGGCTACCGACATCCCAAAGACTGTATTTTGCACTTGATACGACCATTATGAGTTCCTAGTCATGTCTTTTAGGTTGACTAATGCCTAGTAGATTTTATAAAGTTGATGAACCATGTGTTTAGTGGCTACCTGGATTCCTTCATAATTGTGTTCATCGATGACATTCTTATATATTCGAGGAGTAGAGCAGAGCATGAGCAACATCTGAGAGTTGTACTTCAAACTTTACAAGACTATTAGTTATATGTCAAATTCACTAAGTGTGAGTTTTGGCTTGTGTCCGTGGCATTGTTGGGGTATGTGGTGTCCAAGGATGGTATTATGGTGGATCCAACAAACATTACGGTAGTTTGTAATTGGTCTAGGCCTACTTCTCCTACCGAGGTTTGCTTCTTCATCAGGTTGGCAGGTTACTACAGACTGTTTATGGAGGGGTTTTCTTCTATAGAAACTTCATTGATTAGATTGACTGAGAAAAATGTTCCCTTCCGGTGGTCAAATTAGTGTGAGGTGAGCTTTATGAAGCTCAAGGCCTTAATGACTTCAACTTTAACTTCAGCTTCAATTCTTACTCTTCATGTTGAGGGTCAGGGGTTTACTGTGAATTGTGATGCTTCAGGTGTTCGTTTGGGTTGTGTACTGATACAGTAGGGCTAAGTTATTGCTTATGCTTCCAGACAATTAAAGGTTCACAAGAGGAACTACACCACTCATGACTTGGAGTTAGTAGCGGTAGTCTTTGCATTAAAGATTTGGAGGCATTATCTGTATGGCATGCATTGTGAGATCTTCACTAACCATCATAGTTCAGTACAAGTTCAGCCAGAAGGATCTAAATTTGAGGCAGTGTAGGTGGTTAGAGTTACTAAAGGACTATGCCATCTCCATTTTTTATCATCCCGGCAAGGAAAACATGGTAGCAGATGCCTTGAGCCAGAAGGCAGTGATTATGGGTAGCTTGGATTTCTTAGCAACAGAGGAGCGACCTTTATCTTGGGACATACAGTCCTTTGCTAACAGGTTTATTAAACTTGATATTTCTGAGCTGGGCTGTATTCTTGCTTGTATTGAGGCTACATATTTCTTGTTCGAGTAGATTCGGGCACAACATTTTGATGATGCAAGGTTGAGGATCATTCATGACAAGGTGTTGAGTTATGAGGCTAGGAAGGCGATCATTAATTTAGAGGGTGTTCTGAGGATTAAGGGTCGTATCTGCATTCCTAGAGTTAGTTACCTGGTAAGGTTGATCTTGGACGAGGCTCAATGTTCTAGATATTCCATTAATCTCGAGGCAGCTAAGATGTATCATGACTTGAGGCAGCACTACTGGTGATATGGGATGAAGAGGGATATTTCAGCTTTTGTGTCTAGGTGTTTGAACTATCAGCAAGTGAAGTTTGAGCACCAGAGACCAGGTGGTTTGACTCAAAGGCTACCCATTCCATAGTGGAAATGGGAGCGGATATCTATGGACTTTGTAGTCAGTTTACCATGTACCTTGCAGAGATTTGATGCTATTTGGGTCATCATGGATAGGTTGACAGAGTCTGCTCAGTTTTTGCCAGTTCAGACTTCCTATAGTCCCGAGAGGTTGGCTCAGATCTACATCCGTGAGATTGTCTATTTGCATGGTGTGCCTATTTATATCATTTCTGACCGTGGTACTCAGTTTACTTTATATTTTTGGAGGTCTATTCAGAGAGAGTTGGGTATTATAGTTGAGTTTAGCACCGCTTTTCATCCGCATATAGACAATCAGTTAGAGCGCACTATTCAGGTTCTAGAGGATATGCTGTGAGCCTATGTTATTGAATTAGAGGGTCAGTGGGAATAGTTCTTAGCTTTGGTAGAATTTGCATATAATAATAGTTACCATTCCAACATTCAGATGGCTCCATTCGAGGCTTTGTATGATAGGCGATGCAGATCTCTGGTGGGTTGGTTTGATGCTTTTAAGGTTAGGACATAGGGTAATGACTTGCTTCGTGATTCTACGGATAGAGTTTGGGTTATTCAGGAGAGACTTTGCACTTTGCAGAGTAGGCAGAAGAGTTACGCTGACTAGAGAGTTTGAGATTTAGAGTTAATGGTTAGTGACCGTGTGTTTCTTGAGGTGTCGCCCATGAATGGCGTGATGAGGTTTGGGTGAAAGGGTAAGCTCAGTCCTAGGTTTATTGGGCCATTTGTGATCCTTTTTCACATTGGGGAGGTTGCTTATGAGTTGGCCTTGCCTCTTGCCCTTTCAAGTGTTCATCTAGTTTTTCATGTCTCTATGCTGTGGCGGTATATTTTGGATGAGTCTTACGTGCTCCAGTGGGATTATATTAAGTTGGATGAGTGTCTAGCCTTGAGGAGGAGCCTGTTACTATTTTGGGCAAGCAAGTTAAAAAGTTGAGGTCCAAGGAGATTCCATCAGTTAAGGTTTAGTGGCGGCATCATCCTGTCGAGGAGGCTACTTAGGAGATTGAGACCAATATGCAGACTCGCTATTCTCGCCTTTTTAAGTCTTCAGGTACCATTCTTTCTTTAGCTTTCGAGGATGAAAGTACTTTTAGTAGTGGATATTGTAATGACCCTCCAAGTCATTTTCAATTTTCGTGCTTTATTTATGTTTTGAGCTTTCTTGCAGTGGCTACAGGACATTTATTACTTGTCAGGACTGATGTTTTGATACCCGAGCCATTCGTTAGGTCGTTATGGCTATTTCCCTATTTTAGAACTTGAACTTAGGAAATCTTTTACTTCGGTCAACTTTCTTGGTAAACATGCTCAAAATCAAATTTTGACAGTTTCATTAACTTTGGAATGGAAATTTTGGTCTAATGGGACCCTCGGTCGGGGGTCCTTGAGCTTTTGATTTGGTTTTGTCTTATTTTTTGTGTTTTCTAGGTAGTTTGGTTGTATAGTTGACTTTGGTCAACATTCAAAAAAAGACGGCCTTTGGTGGAAATTTCATCAGCGCTGTTAGCTCTGGAATGTTAACTTTGGACTAAAGGTACCTTTGGTTTGGGTCTCGAGGCTTCCAAACTTATTTTTGGCCTTTGGGTTTCATTTTGGAAAAGGTTGGACGATCATTGGTTTTGGGCGTGGGGCCCACTTTTTATTAAATCAACCTCCGTTGGGATTTTTATCGATTTTGTTGAGTTCAGAATGTTGTCTTTAGTTCAATAGCTCAGCTCATTTTTGTTAGCGGGATCCCAGATGCATTCCTGAGGGTCCATCCGTTAAGTTTTGCCTTAGCTAAGATGCAATTTTGTTGCTGGTTGCTGGTATGGTGCCACCGCTAGCACCTGGCTGCAACTGCACTGGCGCTCCTACGCCTGCATGTGCGCGCCTGCATGTGCACGCCTGCATGCCTGCCAGTTCTTGCAAGGCAATGTGGTTGTGGTGCCTTGGCGCTGTGGCATGGCTGCTCCTACGGTGCTGGGGCGCTATGGCTTGCGTGCTCCTGCGCCTGCATGGGTGCCCCTGCGCCTGGGCACTGGAAGCTATAACCTGGCCACCCCTCCAAATTTGAGCTCATTTCCAACTCTATTCAAACTTGTTTCTCCATTGTTATAGAGCTCCAAAACTTCATTTCTTCAACTCTGAATTTCCCAAGGCGTGGTGGTGTTTATTGTTCCAGTCCGTGGTCGATTCGTGCACTCTAAATTGGTAAGTTTCTCTTTTAAATTCCACATTTCTCCGTGTAAATTCCTTCTTGATCAAGAGGACTTTGGGGCTATTTAGGTCCCCAAAACAAGTCCCATTCGCACTCAACTTTTGAGCAAGGGTTCCTTAACCCGTTGTGGACATAATTTTGATTTTTATTTCCCGTTTCATCATGCGAGCTCTGAGGGTCATTTTTCGACCCGATTTTCCGTATAGTAATATGGGTGTCATTATTCTCGCCTTGACTCCTAGATTATATTTGTTATAGCGTGGCAGATTTCTGAGGTTGTTCGGAAGGGGAAGACACATGCAAGATGGTTCGTGTTTATGGTTTGACACTGATGTAGGTTACAGTTTACATTCCTAGATTGGGTTTAGTTAGATTTTATATCTTATATATTACTGTAATGTTAGGTTGGACTTTTGAAAATGCTCAAATGTACTTTCCTATCAGGTGGTATCGATGATCATCAGAGCAAAACACATTTATAGTTCCCAACGGATGTCGGGGTCGATCCCACAGAGAATTTAGTGTTTAACCTACGAGATTGTAAAACAGAGTTCACAATGAGAGTGAGTAATATAAGAAAGAGGGGGATTGAGAATCTTTCACAATTTTGCAATGCAACAAACAAAACAATAAAGTAAAATGGGATGTAGACAATAGAGAGGACAACTAGAGATGTGTGTCAAATGAGACTCGAGCATGGGATAGGGTGATTGCTTATTCATGCAAATTCTTACTAAATCACATAAGTAGCCTTGGTCATAGGTATGATTATCTATCTCTTGATCAAATAATCATATGTGCAATAGTCTTAGCTCAAGCACTATTGATTAGGCAATAAACAACAAAGATATGCTTGGGGAGGTCTTACTATTTCTAGATTTAGACCCTTAAGTGGGTGATCCCGTCGATATGAGCTATTTCTAGCCTCAATCTAAATTGAAGCCCAAGTTTCCACTAGTAATTTCACATCCGAAGTTATGAAATCCTCTTTCAAGTTACAATATAAACAAGTAAGGAAAATCAATATTTGCAACCACCAATTTTAGAGTTAAAATATGGTAAAATCACTAGACCCACGTCAATAAAGCAATTATAAACAATAATTAGCAACACCCACACCCATTTGTCAAGTACCCATCATCAACACATTCCATTCAAGCTAAATGTATACCAAATGGGTAGTTCAGTTTAGCTACTCATGCTTAAGGAAAGATGTATACCAAATGGGTAGTTCAGTTTCTCTTCCATTCAAGCTAAATGTCTCAATATCCAAGCTCAATTTGTACATAAATGGTGGTTCTAAGAATTGGGAAGAAGAAATTTGATGAAAACCCTCTTCTTTTTTTTAGAAGGAAAAACTTCTTCACAAAGATAAGAATATTTCTAAAACTCAATGCTAGCTAAACTATTTACAATTGTGCCCGAATTGGGTATATAAACATTCCCAAGAGGTCACATAATTTTGGACAAAAATTCCCTTTGGGCGGTGTGTGGTTCACACGTTGTGAGGTGCGCGTTGCACACCCTGCTTTAGCGGTCTAGTGACTCAACAAATTGGGCAGCTTCATGCGAAGGGGGTACGGTTCGCACAAGGCATTGTGCGTGTCGCACAACAACCGCACCCCTTAATAGATCCTTCAGTCAACTTTCATCTCCATGCAGTGGGAGGTGTGATCCGCACCAATGCAAGTGTGTGTCGCACAAGGGCCGCATCTCTCAATAGAATCTTTGTCTTTTTTTTCTCACTGCACACTTCACTCCTTTTTGGCTCTTTTTGGGTCCATTTTCTTGTTTTCTATCTTTGATCATAAGTACTTGCTTAGATATCAATAAAGGCCATAAGAACCTCTAAATATCATCAAAACATAGCAATAATTCGTAATTAAAGGCTTAATAAGTTGGTAGATTACCGACTTATCAACTTTAGGTAGAACTAGGCTTAAATCTTGTGACTTGTATAATTTGGCCATTTTAGATCATAGATTAGAATTATTTCCTATTTATCCTTAGTTTAGGAGCTGGTTGTGCTGCAATGATTAGTCTAGAATCCTTAGTATGCTCTTAGGAGGTTTTAGAGGTAGAGTAGATGCTTTTAGCTAGTTGTTTCATAGTTATTTTCCACTCTTTTTGCCTTATTGTTGGTTGTGTGTGTAATTATAGGCCCGAGGCCATAGCTTGGATGGGATGGAGTTCCAGTTCAGTTCTCTTGGTTGGGGGGTGTTTTGCCCTATTTTGCTTTGTTGCGTGATATATTCTCTGAATATGGAAATTTCATGCTCATATTGCATTCACATGCCTAGAGGTATAGAAAGGAAAGGTTTTCGAGGCTTTTGGTTTAAAACTTGAGATTTACTGTGGTTGTCATGATTTTTTGATCTTAAAGGAATTATCTTGGGTTTTACTATTGATATGGGAAAAGAAAGGACAAGTACTATTTTTATGCCGGTCCAAGGTATGTTCCCAGAACCCTTCCTCATTTTTACTTTATATATATCTATTTATAGTCCGATGCATTATTCTATATGCCCCGATGCATTTTTCTGGGTTTTACTCTTTATCCATTTATGCATCACATTATCCCTCGTTGCACTGCATTATGCTTGAGTGTACTTGGATTGTCTATTGTCTTGATTTCATTTTGGTTGTTACCTTCTTCACTGTTAGACCGCTTAGTTCTGTTTTTCATTTTATAACTAGATTTAGATGGATCACTTTAGTTATCTACTTTTCTGTAATTTATATTATATATTATCTTTCAGCGCACGATCGGCCTATGATGCCTACTGGGTACCCGTTGTTTTGGTACTCATACTACACTCTGCATCTTTTTCTGATGCAACACTTAGTACGCACCACCTTCGTTGATCCTCTAATGGTTCGAGGCCAACTGTTGTTCAGATCGTGGTGAGATCTTGGCATCTTGGAGACCTTTACTTCTTTCCATCTATCATTTTTGTCTATATTTTGTATCTTTGATAGACAGAGTGTGTTTATAGTTACTCCATACTTTAGACGCTCTTGTACCAGTGACAACAGGTCCAGGTTAGTTCTTCTGTATATTTTGTCTTCTTGGTCACGTTAGTGCCATTTTTGTATATTTATTAAAGTTGGTACAAATATATATTGTTGGCGTTATTCTCATATATTTCTCTTCTACTTTCCTTATATTGAACTGTTTTACTTTATCTTCTGCATGAGTGGGTTGGCTTGCCTACTGGGGGCTTATGTAGGTGCAATCATGGCTCGGTTTTGGGTCGTGATAGAGTGGTATCAGAGCTCTAGGTTCACTAGTCTTGCAAGTACAAGAGAAAAGTGTCTAGTAGAGTCTCGTGGATAGATACGATGACGTCTATATCTTATCTCACTACTAAAAAAGGCCAAAAAGAGACAGCCAAAAGGGACGCTGGCCGTTGCTTTTTTGGCCAAAAGCGAAGGAAAAGCGACGGCCTCACTACCGTGGGAAAATGGCCTATCGCTTTTTCAGAAGCGATGGACAGCGTCCCTTTAAAAGCGATGGAAAGCGACGCAAATGCAAAAGCGACAACTTTTTTTTTTCATTTTTTCAGAAAAGCGACGCTGTCCGTCGCTTTTTCTGGGAATTTTTTTAAAAAATTCTAGAAAAGCAAAGGACAAAAGAGACGTTGTCCGTCTCTTTTCTGCATTTTTTCCATCTGCAAAATATGCATTTTTAATATGCACCACTTTTCATTTCAAAAGCCTATTTAATACAGCCCAAACCAGCAATTACAACATTTATAAAATAATTAAAACATCAACAACAAACTAAAAATGAAGTAATAATATACTAAACACATAAAAGGTCCACCAAAAAGACCTATAAAGTATTCAATAACAATAAAACAAAGTGTCAAAAGTGTCAAAAAATGTCAAAATGTGTCAAAATGTAGAAGGAAATGAGGCAATCCTAACAAGGGGTAGTATACACATACTTCTTCTCATTTTCACTAGTCTCAGTAACGTCGTCACTTGATGACGATGAGGAAGGAGTACGATCTATACTACGACAGCGACGACCAACAAAGGATGACATTTGTTGTTGAAGAGCCTGGACGGTCTTGGACAAATCATTTGTGGTCTCAGCCCATTTTTTCTCGGATTTTCCAAGGCCCTAGTAAGATCTGCGATTTGCTGCGACATATGTGCAAGCTGGACACCATCAACTACCTCAGCCTGGTGCGAGGATCCAATACCATCCAATCCTGACTGGATTCATCGCAAATCATTCCTCGAGCCTAGAGCATAGACTCTCCCCTTTTGTCTCCCACCTACAACTTTTTCAGTCCATATTTGAGTGGCTTCCTTGTTTGTAGGCTCGGTCAGCAAGCCCAGACCTTGCTGAGTTTGGCTATACTCAGACAAAACACATCCAAACTCATCCTGCATATAAAAAAATAAAAATTATAATATATTAATGGTAAATATATATATATATATATATATATATATATATGTTAGTACTTTAATTATATCTAAACTTTAAAACTTACAAAGGCGTTTTGGGCCCTCTGCTCGACCCATACATCCAGATCTGACTCATTTTTTTGTCTCGTATGTGGCCTTTCTTAAATAGCTCAGCCTGAGTCGGAGGGCACCCCAAGTCTTTCTCCTGCAAACAAAATAAATTTAACATAATAAAGTAATATAATTAATATTATTTAATCAAGTTTATATAAACATATATATAAGTTAAAAAGTTAATATTATTACTTACCGTATCCCTTGCAACGTCCGCTACACTCTTTGCATCCATAGTGTGCAACGATCAACCTTTAACACTACCTCTGGCTTTGAACTCTTACGAATCCCAATACTTCTGAAGCTGCTCATGAAGATGAGGTAGAAGCCAAGATCCACACTTCTTACTATCTCAAATTTTTTTAGCCATTGACGTAGCCTGGCACTGGCCTTCCTCGCGAAAGTAGTGGAAATGATCTTATTGTACTTTCGCTTCCAAGTACACATTGTCTGAAAGAAAGAAATGATTAGTGTTAGATAATATATATATGTATGTATATTATGAAAAGTTTATATATATATACCTTAAAATCATCAAACATGACCTGTTGGATCGATATTTGAATCTCTGACCAGGAGCTCTAAGGTTCTGTAAAAAGCTTCCTAACTGCCTCCTTTAGAGCACGTCGGGGCTCTTTCGTGGGATACCACCTATAAAGAACATAATAAGCATGTCATCAAGTGAAAAATAGTTAATTAATATGAAAAAACAAACTTATGGCGTCCTTCTCGCCTGGTTTCAGATTCATGTCATCCTCTTCCTCCTCTGAAAGGGCTGATGCAGGTAATGGCGAAAGTTTATAATGCTGAGTCAGTGGGGGTGTAGAGGTATGCGTGTCAGACTCAGAGCTGGTATCTCTAAGTCGCAAGCCTGATAAGTGGGGGGAAGAAGAATCATATAGGGATGGCATACCAAATGCTAATCTGGTAGTCCCGCTGCCATGTGGCAGAGGCATAGAGGGCATAGGCATGAAAGTCATGTGATGATGAGAAGTAGTGGGTATAGGACCATGATAATCTGCGGGATTTACAGTGCCATAGGGGATAGAAACTGGTGGAGTAGAGCGAATCTGTGGCGCAGATGAAAGACGACCTGGAATATCGTCATGCTCTATAGGCCTCCTAGAGCTCTTCCTAGACTTACTAGACTTGCTACTACTTTTACTAGGACGACCTCGATCACCATTACCTGATGACATCTGTATGCATAAACCAAAACTAATTATAAATTTCCAAATTCAAGAAACTAATTCAAAACTAACACTAACCTAAAGTTAAAAACTAATAGCAAGCATTAACCTAAACTAAGGTTCACAAAGACTAACAATTTAAACTAACAAACTTAACTTAAAAAAACTTAGATTCAAGAACCTAATTCAAAAGGTTAAAGTTAAATACTAATTAGAGATTCAAAAACAAAACCCAAAACTAATTCAAGAACATATTTCAAATTCAAAATTCCCAAATTCAAGTCAATAATCTAATTGGAGAACCTAGTTTCAAATTCAAGAACCAACCTAATTTTAGTTCAAAAAATAATTCCTAAAGTTGAAAACTAATTCTTAACTAAAAAATAACAATTTAAACTAACAAACTTAACTTAAAAAAGCTTAACCTAAAAAAACTTAGTTTCAAGAACCCAATTCAAAAGGTTAAAGTTAAATACTAATTCAAGATTCTAAAACAAAACCTAAACCTAATTCAAGAACATATTTCAAATTCAAAGTTCCCAAATTCAAGTCAATAATCTTATTCAAGAACCTAATTCCAAATTCAAGAACCAACCTAATTTTAGTTCAAAAAATAATTCCTAAAGTTGAAAACTAATTCTTAACTCAAAACTAACAATTTAAACTAACAAACTGAACTTTATAAAACTTAACTTTAAAAAACTTAGATTCAAGAACCTAATTCAAAAGGTTAAAGTTAAATACTAATTCAAGATTCTAAAACAAAACTCAAAACTAATTCAAGAACCTATTTCAAATTCAAAGTTCCCAAATTCAAGTCAATAATCTAATTCAAGAACCTAATTCCAAATTCAAGAACCAACCTAATTCTAGTTCAAAAAATTATTCCTAAAGTTGAAAACTAATTCTTAACTAAAAACTAACAATTTAAACTAACAAACTTAACTTAAAAAATCTTAACCTAAAAAAACTTAGATTCAAGAACCTAATTCAAAAGATTAAAGTTAAATACTAATTCAAGATTCTAAAACAAAACCCAAAACTAATTCAAGAACATATTTCAAATTCAAAGTTCCCAAATTCAAGTCAATAATCTAATTCAAAAACCTAATTTCAAATTCAAGAACCAACCTAATTCTAGTTCAAAAAATCATTCCTAAAGTTGAAAACTAATTCTTAACTCAAAACTAACAATTTAAACTAATAAACTTAACTTTAAAAAACTTAACTTAAAAAAACTTAGATTCAAGAACCTAATTCAAAAGGTTAAAGTTAAATACTAATTCAAGATTCTAAAACAAAACCCAAAACTAATTCAAGAACATATTTCAAATTCAAAATTCCCAAATTCAAGTCAATAATCTAATTGGAGAACCTAATTTCAAATTCAAGAACCAATCTAATTCTAGTTTAAAAAATTATTCCTAAAGTTGAAAACTAATTCTTAACTCAAAAATAACAATTTAAACTAACAAACTTAACTTAAAAAAGCTTAACCTAAAAAAACTTAGATTCAAGAACCCAATTCAAAAGGTTAAAGTTAAATACTAATTCAAGATTCTAAAACAAAACCCAAACATATTTCAAATTCAAAGTTCACAAATTCAAGTCAATAATCTTATTCAACAAGCTAATTCCAAATTCAAGAACCAACCTAATTTTAGTTCAAAAAATAATTCCTAAAGTTGAAAACTAATTCTTAACTAAAAACTAACAATTTAAACTAACAAACTGAACTTCATAAAACTTAACTTTAAAAAACTTAGATTCAAGAACCTAATTCAAAAGGTTAAAGTTACATACTAATTCAAGATTCTAAAACAAAACTCAAAACTAATTCAAGAACCTATTTCAAATTCAAAGTTCCCAAATTCAAGTCAATAATCTAATTCAAGAACCTAATTCCAAATTCAAGAACCAACCTAATTCTAGTTCAAAAAATCATTCCTAAAGTTGAAAACTAATTCTTAACTAAAAACTAACAATTTAAATTAACAAACTTAACTTTAAAAAACTTAGATTCAAGAACCTAATTCAAAAGATTAAAGTTAAATACTAATTCAAGATTCTAAAACAAAACCCAAAACTAATTCAAGAACATATTTCAAATTCAAAGTTCCCAAATTCAAGTAAATAATCTAATTCAAAAACCTAATTTCAAATTCAAGAACCAACCTAATTCTAGTTCAAAAAATCATTCCTAAAGTTGAAAACTAATTCTTAACTCAAAACTAACAATTTAAACTAATAAACTTAACTTTAAAAAACATAACTTAAAAAAACTTAGATTCAAGAACCTAATTCAAAAGGTTAAAGTTAAATACTAATTCAAGATTCTAAAACAAAACCCAAAACTAATTCAAGAACATATTTCAAATTCAAAATTCCCAAATTCAAGTCAATAATCTAATTGGAGAACTTATAAGTAAGAGAGAGAGAGAAGTAGAGAGAAAGGGATGATCTTATTTATGAGAGAAGTCCCTCTATATATACAAGTCTAAGATGACCTTACGTCCTTAGAAAAGACGTTTGGCCTTTACTATTTATATTATTGGCCTTTACTATTTGGCCGACACTCACTATTTGCTACTTTACATAATGGCCGTTACTTTTTCATATGGCCGACATACTATTTACTACTTTACATAATGGCCGTTACTTTTTCATATGGCCGACATACTATTTACTACTTTACATACATTATTTCTTTGTCTTCTAGTTATTCCAGCTGCACTTCTTGAATGTAGTTGTCTTCTCTGTCACATTTTGTGCATAGATGATCTGGGTATTTTTGTCCTACTAATTTACAGTATCTAGTCATCATATTTTGTGAAATAAAAATTTTTCTGATAGCTCTTGTGGTAGGTGACTGCTCTGGTCTCAACAGGCTTAGTATCCATTGGCGTAGTTCTTCCATATC
This sequence comes from Jaltomata sinuosa, assembly GCA_003996215.1. NCBI lineage: Eukaryota > Viridiplantae > Streptophyta > Magnoliopsida > Solanales > Solanaceae > Jaltomata > Jaltomata sinuosa. The sequence goes on from QJPP01005639.1 coordinate 193,600, forward strand.
TGTTGTCTTTAGTTCTCTGCAATTGGAATATATCATCGTCTGATCTCGGTTGTAGTAGCTCCAAATTGCGTTTCTGTTTAGATAATTCGTTCAAAATGGTAGATATCCCAATAGTTCTTTTATTTGCATAGAATTCTGGGATATTTACTCTTTGTATTTCTTCTTGTACTTCTATCTTCTCCGGGATTATCATTTCTTTGGTCAAACCTATCTTGATAACTTGTATTATAGGTTTGATTTCATCGTATAATATCTCCGCAGTTGCTGAATAAAACTTTATATAAAACAAAGTGCCTTTAGTAATTCTTTTGTAATGTAGAAATGCTTTGTATAGTTCTGGTATCTTAGCTATTTCTTCTCCTGTTATTGTATATACTGTACTTAACAGCCCATAATTGTAGCAAGTTGCTACTAGATTCGAATTGGTACATGGTTGTGCTATAAGTTTATTATATCCTTGTAGGTGTTGGGTTATATAATCTTCATTCGGATTTTGGGTATTTTTAGCTCCGCGGTTTAGATTCAAAAAGGTTTGGATTTTGTGTATATTTTCTATATACGTTCTGGTGATATGATTATATATTTGTTTGTGTGAATCCAAACTGGTTTTGTAGGTATTTACTTGTGGGGTAACAAATATATCTTTTTGGGTATATTCTGGAAGGTATGGTTTGGAGAATAGCTTATTCATATTGACATTTGCATATTTTGCCTTACCATCTTCCTTTTTTGTAGTTGGTCTTCCGGTAGATGTGCTACCTGAAGCTGTATTTATCATCTTGTTATGGGTTTTAAGGTGTTTCCCAATGTCACCTTCTAGCTCCGCATGTTTAGAGTCATGCTGCTGACTTAGCTCCGCATGTTTAGAGTCATGCTGCTGACTATTAGTTGTCTTTTTCAACATCTGTACTTCGCTTTCTATTTTCTCCATTTTCTGACAAAGTGTTGTCATAGTAGCTAGTATTTTTTCCAATGTATCTACATTAACTTTCTCTGGAGAGATAATCTGCAATGGAATTTTTGTCAGTCTTGATTACTTCAATTGTAAATGTAAAATTTAATATATTCAATACTAGTCTCCTTATTTCTTTTGTTGTAACTGAATCTTGTACCTTTTTGGTTATCCACCATTTTACCTGTGTATTGTCTGTTCTCACAATAAATTTATTGTATACAATATATGGTTCAAAGTTTAACAAACATTTGTATAATGCAAATAGTTCTTTCCTATTTATTTCCCATTTTATTTGTGGTTCTGTATATGATCCTGAGTAATATCTACAATGGTGTTCTATCTTTTCATTTTCATATTTATATTTTAATACTCCGCCATAGCTATGATCGCTAGAGTCTGTTTCTACTATATATGTAAATTGCTTATTTTCATCTGGAAAATATAGTTTTGGTAGTTGTCTACACATATTTTTAATTTTTCTTATATGGGTTTTATCTGTGTCATCAAAATGGTATTCTACGTCCTTTTTTAATTTTTTCTGTAATGGCTTTAAATTTTCTGCTAGCTTAGGTATATATTCTCGTACTTGGTTAACTAATCCTAAAAAGGATTGTAGTTTCTTTTTTGTGTCAAGCATTTCGTTTAATCCAATTATTTTTTGTACTATATGTGTTTGCATTTTTATCCCATTTTTATCTATTTGTATTCCTAGAAATTCTATTTGGTTTTTCATTATTTCTGCTTTCTCTTTGCTTAGACTTATTCCTGAAATTTCTATAATATATATAAATTTTTCTAATAATCTTATATGTTCTTCTTGTGTTCTGGAGTATAGTAATATATCGTCTATATAGACTATACAGTTTTCTAGTTGGTTAAAATAGTTATCCATAAAGTGTTGGTATCTACCTGGTGCATTTTTATATCCAAATGGTAATACATTCCATTCATAGAATCCTTGTGGTACTGTAAAAGTTGTCAATTTTTTAGATTCATCTTCTAGTTTTAGGTGGTAAAATCCTGATTTACAGTCAAATTTACTAAAATAATTATATCCTTATATTTGTCTTATTTTTAATATTTTATTTGGTATTGGGTAGTTATACGTTTTGGTTTTTGCATTTAAATTTCTATAGTCTATGACCATCCTAGTTTTTCCTCTTTTTTGTTCACTGTGTTTATTTACTATGAATGCTGGGCTAGAATATTTGCTATTACTTTCTTGTATATAGGTTTTTTCTAGTAGTTCATTGATATGCATTTTAAATTCTTCTAAATCATTGAAGCTATATTTTAAAGGTTTTTGGGTTATAATACTATTTTCCTCTATTAGTTCTATTTTAACTTTTGTTTTGTGGTTTTCCCATCCTCTTAATGGTTCTTCGCTATATAGTGTTTCTAATTTATCTTGTATTATTTTTATTTTGTTTATTGAGAATATGATTAATTCTATTTTATGATCTAATGGATTTATGTTTTCTAATTTTTGATTTATTTTTTCACTTCCTTTTATCCATTCTGTTGTCTTCCTATTTTTGTTATTAACTCTTTTTGCTCCTACTTTGTTGTTACATGGTGTTGTGAACCACCAATGTGTTTTTGTTTTTGTATGTGGATATAGGTTTTCTAAAAAGGACATTCCTAATAACATATCTTTTGTTGTTAGTTCGTAATTATATACTTCTTCTATTGTTAGTATTTTATCCCATATTTGTATTTTTATATTTTTTGCTTTATGTGTGATCATACTTCCTTCATTATTAAATCATGTCACTACTATAGGTGTTTTTAGCTTCTCCCATTTTTCTTCTGGTAAGCAATTATATTTAAATATATTAGCTCTTGCTCCTGTGTCTATCATTGGTGTATAATATCTATTATTATATCCTTCCACTATTATTTTTGCTAGTATATATATCTTCATTTCATACTTTTTTAAACTCTTTTTATTATTATTCTCTTATTTTCATGCGTTATTATTAATTATTTATTTTCTATACTATATGGTTTCATTTTTTCTAGCCATTTTATTCCTAATATTATATTTTTTTCTTGGTATATTTCAAATTTTATTTTTATTGGTATTCCTCCTATAATTATTTCCTTCTACTATTTCTTTAGTATTTACTAATATTTTTGGTAGGTCTGGACATGACTGATTTTTTACTTTTATTTTATCCTTTATAACTAATTCTCGTGCTATGTTATTTTCTTCTTGTCCTATGTCTACTAATATTAAATATTTTTGTTGATTTATTATTCTCGTTATATAGTATTGTTTTAGTTCCTCTTTTTGGTGTTTTATCAGTTTTGTAGATGATTCTTGTATTTCTGGTTCGTAGTTTATGCTTGTGCTTTCATATTTTTTGTTTCCTGATATGCTTAATCTTGGTTCATAGTCTATTCTTTTAGATGTACTTAATCTTTCTTTTACTATTTCTAGGTCTTCGTCAAAATCTATTTCTTTATAACTATATTCATTTTTGTCTATTAGAGTAACTATCTTTTCAAAGGGGTTTTCTATTTTTATCCTATTTATTTTATTTTTTGCTGTTATTTTATGTTTAGTAGTTAATACATACAAGTTTTTACATCTTGCTGTAAATATCTTACTGCCTGGGGCTAGTTCTATTCCTGACATTTTCCAGTATAATACTAAAGATTTATCTATATTTTTATCTGATACTGCTACTGAATAATTAGCACTTATTATAAATTTAAACTTTTGGTATATTAAATTTCCTTTAACTGCGCTTATTATGCTTTTTTCTATAGGTTCTATTATTCTATCGTCTGCTAAATATATTTCTATTGGTGTATCTATTCCTTCTCTAAAACAAGCTTTTATTAATATTTCTGTTCCACCTAGATGTACGTATTTTATTGGATGTCTTACTTTTAGATTTTGTATTTCTTTATTTATGATCCTCCTGCTTATCAAGGGGATTTTAGCTTTTCCTTGTATATATTTGCAATCTATTACATGTTCTTTCTGGCTTACTACGTAGTATTCTTCTTTCTGTCTTTTGAATAAGTTTCTTATAACTGGTATACTAAATATTTTATCTACATTTAAGTCTAATTCATTTCCTTTTATTTGATCAAATATGTTATAATCAAATATTATTTTTTGATCCGTAGATTCTTCATATAGATATTCTTCTTTGTTTATTATTTGTATCTCTTTTTCAGTCATTTATTTGTTCTAATTTTGTACCTAATTCATTTTCTTCCTCTTCTGATATCTCATATATACTATCGTCGCTATCTAGTTCATAGTCTATGTATTCTATTTGCGTATATTTTTCGTTTTCTTCTAATATTATTTCTGATATTTGTTTTCTCTGTGGATTTCTTGGTAATCTACAATTTTTAGATATATGTCCTAGTTTTTCGCAGTTATAGCATGTACATTCTGTTAGCTTTCGTTTTGGTCTATATGGTCTTTTTGTTTTATAGTTTTTGTAATGACCCTTCCGGTCATTTCCACGTTTAAGTTTGAAGTCAAGCAAATCGACAAAAGATATCGTAAGACCTTTAACAAATTTCCTGAACCTTGGGTCAAATGTCTCGGAGCTTTTCTCCCAATATATAAGGAGTTAGAAGTCCCCCAAAATACCAAATCGAAGGTCTACGAGTCTAGTTTCCAACGCACAAAACCGCACGTCCAAATAATCTCGGAGTAAAGAGTTATGACTGTTTTACCGCGGACTGTCTGGCAGAAAACGGGTTGCGAACCGGGTCGCGAACCGGGTCGGGTTAAACGCGATTTAAGCCTCGACGTCACGTTTTAAAATGCCATTTCAGTTCCGAAACAGTTATAAAAAATAAGGGAAGATCCCGAGAGAATTCTTGAGTATCGAAATCGTGCGTAGGCGAATTACGAGCCTAAACTTAAGAACTTTATAAGTATCGTGCGTGTAATTGAAATATTTATTTAGAAATTGAATTTGGTAAAAATTATATTATTATTGCCTTTTCAAAATATTTTAAAGGTTTATGGAAAATATTTTTATACTTTATAAGTGTATATGTATTTATTTTATAAAGTTTTTATACTCCGTAATACTTTAACGGAGATAGTAAATTTAGTTATGTTGAAATTTATTATTATAATATAGTGGGTTTTGTTGGAAATGATTTTCTATTAATTATGGTATATTTAAAATATTATATTTATTTTACCACGAATTTATGCAATACCCGAATATATACCTAACGGAGGGAAATTGGTTGCCACCTCCACCCCCACGTGTAAGTGGAAGGTGAAGGCAGCACTAGTATATTTTGGCAGTGGCAGCATATGATGAAATGCATGCTTATATTGTATTAAAGTGAGCTTTTGACTTTGCTAAGTTGATATACACATATGTATATCACTGTTGCAAACAACTATGCACACTATTAAAATACTCATTCACGTGAGAGGTGGTTGTGAGGAAAATATATTTGGTAAAGTAAATCAATTATCTACGTCAAGTTATTCCATCCCAAATCCGATTCCGATTCCGATTTAGTTTTGGATTTTCTCGGAGTGGTTCGAGCTTGGACATCGTTGTTCCAGCAGCTTGTCGTCGGACGACAGGTAGGTTACGGTTTAATTTCCCTAGACTCCGCATATATAGAATAAAATTGTATTAATGGGCATCCTTGGGTTGGTTTATTAGGTTGGTACCACAGACCTTGACCGCTTTATTCATGTCCGCTATTTTTATTCCTCCGTTGTTTGTAGTATTTGCGGATATATTTTATTTACCCTTGTGGTCCTGCGAGGCCTTGTTGACTTTGGAACATAGAAGGTGGGATTTTGGGAATGTCCGCGAGTCCCGGGCATAGAATTATCCTTCTAGGCTGGTTATGCTTGCTGAGTAGCTGTGGGCCTGTGCAGGGTCGATAGGTTGATTGTGAGCTGCGGGGCAGCTATTGTGTGTGATCATACCATTTCCATGCATATAAAGAGTTTTTATCCATGTTTTACTGTGGTTTTGGCTTCGGGCCTACTGGCACTATTTTCTAAACCTTGCATGGCCCGGGGGGCCGTTTTGATGGAAATGATTTGGAAATGGTTGATTTCACTTGTGGTTTAAAATCATGAGTTTTACGATTATCACTAGACTCGGCAGGGCCGGAGTGCTAGTTGAGTTTCTCTTACTACTTGAGATGATTTTTAGCCTCGGTTGGACGAGCACCTGAGATGACTTTTTACTGTTTAGACCCGGCTATGCCCGGGCACCCTTGGAGGGGTTTTTGAGATATTTTCCTACTATTTTTAGTCCTGGACAGGGTCTGGGCATGCATATTCGAGACTGGGTCTCTATCTTGATATTGAGACTGGGTCTCTATCTTGATACATGTTCTGATACTGAGATTTAGTATGGGGTCTGGGACCTCCATGGACCTTGCCATCCGGGCCAAGGGCTACGGGCTGCGTGTGCCGGTGGAGGGGTATACGGTGGAGTAGAGGTATACGGGCAGAGTCCTTCCAGGAAAACCTACCTGCTGGGCCGGATCGGCGCCGGAGGAGGTACATACAGAGATACCATGGCACTTGAGATCTTCATGCATCATATCATTCATTGGTTGAGGCTCCACCCTTGTTTGCTGTTTGCTGATTGTACGCTCCGGTAGTATGGGATGCCGGAGGGTTTGTTTCACTTGTTTGTGTTCCTCGGTTGTATGGGCGGCCGAGGGACTGTAGGTAGACTTTTGCTATTTATTTACAGAATGGTTCTCTATTATGGATAA
>QJPP01005640.1:0-13687 GCA_003996215.1 Jaltomata sinuosa
TAATAGAAAAACTATTATCAATTAAAATGGTGCATTTAATATACCATTTATGCGCAGTAACAACCTGCATCATTCCTAAAAACATATTATCTTCAGGAATATTGTTGTCGTTAGGTTCATCATAGTAAACTTCTTTTCCCTTTGAAGAACTGGCAATGGAACTGATATGCTCATTCTTTTTCTCAATCTGAGATATCCTTGTATCATGAATGGCCTGATTACGTTTAAGAAAAATAATTTCCTTTTTTAAATTTTCAACTTCTTCTTTTAAATCATTAAAAGAAGCATCTTTTTCAACAAAAGAATTTTTCATCATTAGACGATTTTCCACCTCTTTTAAAGAATAAGGGGCCTGATAATCAAAATTATTTTTAATCTTTTCCACAACTGGTTTTGAAGAACTAGCTTCTTTAACCGTGGCAAGATTAATAATTTTTTCACGAAGTTTGTTATCAGTAACTTCTTTTAGCAATTCAATGATATTATCAGATGAAAACATTTTGATAGTAAAATCTTGAAATTGTGATTGAAGTTTATAAATATCATCTCCTTCAGTTTCACAAGTACAAGTATTACCTTGGCAAGTTATGCATTTAACCTGCTCATCATGATCAGAAAAATCAATTAGATCAATATTTGATTCAGTATCAGAAAATGATTCATAATCTTCATCCGATCCTGAGGTGTATAATAAACTATAAACCTTTTCATGCATGGTTGGATCGAGTTCTAAAGCTTTAAGCTTATTCAACCTGCAATTTGGAGCAATATGCCCACGTTTACCGCATTTGTAGCACTTGATCTTAGAAAGATCCCTTCCTGACCGATCTTTAGTAAATCTATTAGATTTTCGAGAGCTTCTTTTAGCGTCTCTTTCTTCTCTAGACATTCGTCTAGATCTCCTTCTTCGTCTCTTATTAGAATCCTCAGTCCTTGGAGAGCGATAATACTCCTTTTTACTGTCATAGGCTGTAGGTTCAGGTAACCCGAACTGAGTACAAAAATCTCCAAGCTGAGATCTTTCCTTATGCTTATTCCTTTTAAGCTCTTGTGACATACGAAGCTCATTACAAAGATTTAATCCTTCCTGAGTGCAAACTCCAATTAATTTACCATAAGTGTATTCCTGATAAGGAATTTCAGTACGGTCTCCTCTTAGGACCTTACGAACTCTTTCAGCGAATAAAGAAGGAAGACCGTCTATAAACTTAGCTTTCCAAAATTCATATTTGTTTTCGGGCAATTCCATAACCCGACTTAGAAACGTATCTTTGTACCATCTCCATTTGGTCAATGTAGGACATTTTAGACCATTGAGTAAGGTACGAACTGTTTCATAAGAGGAGGTAAATCTACCATTAAAATGTTCTAAGATAGTGACTACCAGAGTATAAACAGCGTCTTCTCTATCTTTTTCTAATTTGAAACCTAAGTTATCAACTCCTTATTCATTCGAAATAGCATTAACTATAGTGGCTTTATCTTCTAACGATAAGTAATTATCCCACCAGCCTCTAAGCTGTCCAGTGAAACCTGCAACAATCATCTTGCAAATAGTTCTATCACTATTTTTGGTGCTTTTACAAATGGTTGAATACATAAGCATTCTATGCACCAGAATGGTCAACTGCCTATCACTTAACCCATCGAGGTTCCATTCGTAAATTTCAGAACCACTGTAAGACGTATTAGTATGATTCCAATCTCGTTCTTCTATCAAAACATCCTGAGGAGTTGGACGAGGGTAATAAAAAGTATTCATGGTTGGTTTAGCATAACCAGAATTTTTCCGAGGATAAACTTTGAGTTTATTAAACTCTGAAGAAACGTGATTTTTTTTTTTTTTTTTTTGTTCTATCGTTTCTGAAAACTCATGTGATAAATCAATTGGTTTAATATTTAAACCTGAAAACTTTTTATCAAGAAGTTCTTCTAACTCATTCATAGATTTAATCTTAAAATCATTAATTTGAGGGGGTCTTTGAATAGAAGCAGGGACCAATTCTGCTTTACTAGTCGAAGCAACTTCACTTGCTTTACTAGTTGAAGCAATATTGGTTTTAGCTATATCAGCCTTTATACCTTTTATCAAAGTAGTCATTTGTTCAAGTTTTTCATCCAGAGAACCAATATGTTCTCCTAAAACTTTAACATATAAACTCAAATAATTATTTTGAGAAATAATCTTATTAATTTCGGAAATGCTTATAGAAGCTATTTCTTTCTCAATGAAATTCTGAAATGCGTGGAATGTAATACCCGTATTATTAGGTAAAATAAAAGCAGATTGGGGGGATAAACCTGCGTAAGAATCTTACCGTCTACCTCACGATAAGTTCTTTTTTCAATAACCTTAATATATAAAGGTAAATAAGTGGTTATAAACCATGGAACAAAATGCATAATTTCATTATGTAAAGCACAAGTTTCGTAAAACTCTTGAGAGATATTATTCATATCATCTCTACTATAATATTTAAAAAACCAAGTTTTAAACTTGGTCCACCTTTTATCAAAAAATTCTTTTTGAATTTGTTTTCTTGCCAGAGAACCTGGGCTAAAATCAATTTGGTGTGGAATCATTAACACTTATTAACATCAAACTCCATTTCAGAGGGAGTAGGGAAGTCCTTATCAGAACTTTCATCATTAATATTATCAGCCTGCACAATATTAGAACCAGGGGTAATTTTAACCTTTTCAATAACAGAGTTATTGTCTGATTCAATAGTGTGAAGCGAAGCAGCCCGATTTCGTGCTGGACCATAAATAGGGTCAATCGGTGAAATATGCTGAATATTAGCTCTATGACTATGACCAAGAGAGTTTCTGTTATAAACAGTACTTACCGGAGGCATGAGTCTATGCGTAGACAAAGACTGCCTGTGAGGAGCATAGCTACCTTCAGTAAATTGAAGACAGACCCTACCATCAGGATCTTGAGAAACATGAGAATACTCAGAATTCGTAACTGTATCAGTTAATTGATTTGGAGATATAACCGAATCAAGAGTCCAAGTTACTGGAAAATTAATTTCTTCCCATTTAATAGGTCTTCTAGTAGTGACCTTTGACCTGGCGAAATTAGTTTCCACTAAAATAGTTTGATCAGAAGTGTCGTATATCTTACACTTTGGATTCAGAGTAGATAGCAATTTAAAATAAATTCTATAAGAAAGACTAATAAGTTCTGAACCTGGCATATAATTATAACCATTGGTTTTAACATTTAATGTTAAAGCATCCAGAATATTAGCATCAGATAATGATAATTGCAAATTTGGTTGCGTATTAAAATACACCGGACCATAGGCCACAGTGGATTCAATTGAACCCATAAGAGACTGTCTAAAATTTAAATTTCTAGCATCCCTGAGAGCTGCCAAAAAGGTCTCTGGTAACCCTTTAAGGGTAAGAGGTTTAAAAGCAATTTGAACCATGCCAATATGCAAATAGTTATACTGATTCTTATAAAGATTAACATCATGTTTATTTAATAAACGAATAGTCTGCTCAGAAGAATTCAAAGCTAAAGATTGCTCAGTTGTTTTAATCAACTGTTTTGTAGAAAGTTTATCAAACCAACCATAATCATAAATGGTTTTAATAGGAACTTTAGGAATCGTCCATTTGTTTAACAAATCAAGGTTTTGAGGTATATCAACCTCTTCAAGTCTAGTACTTTTAGTACTACTCTGTTCTCCGAGATCCATAAATTAATAAAGTTCTATATCTATATCAAGTAGTTTCACATCTATCTCATATATACCATGAACAGTGTCTAGGCTCTGATACCACTCTCTTCCTGATTTCTTATCCAGGGAATACCTTCAATAATGCATTATTTAGCTTTTTTATCTGAAGAAACTCTTTTGATTCTATTCAGGGTAATTATATTACCAGAAGATCTTAAAAAGATCATTATTAATAAAATCATTGATGATATTCTAAATAGAGAAAATGATTTCTCTATTCACGACTACTCAGAAGTAGTAAGAGAAGATTTCTCGAATTATTTCTCAGAATGACTAATCGGTTTCTCTACAGGATGGATCCGCCATGGCGGCAGGTTCGAGGAAGAGGAAGAGGAAGGGGAAGATCAGCCCCAGAAAGAGCCTCTCAATCTAGCTCTCAAGGATCGAGATCAAATTACCCTGTTATACAGGGATCGACCTACAGGAATCCAGTTATACAATTGGGAAACAAAAGTCTTTTTAATATATAGATTACAGATGAAGGAGCATCTAGCTCATCTGAACAAGTTATAAACTTGGAATCTATTCCAAAAGATAGCCCATTATATGAACATGCGCAGGCATATTTGCATGCACAAAGGCAGAAAGATACTTTTGCCTCAATTATGAAAGGAGAAACTGATCCAGTTACATCCTATGAACAGGTCAAGAAAAGAGGAATTATATTTTTCTTGGAAAACGCTGATATACAACGAAAATCAGAACCTTGGAAAATATTCCAAAGGTATTTAGCAAAGGGATTATATTACCCAGGCGAGTCTTATAAAACTCGATCTTATTATGAAACCATTCTGATAAGTATGAGTAGTGCAGAAATTCAGCACTTTTGTCCTGCGGGTATGCCCCCAGAAGAGAATGTTTATAACTTCTCTAAAATAATTATCAAACAGATTATATCTGTTGAAGACTGGGGACTATCCCCAATGAAAGAAAGACAGGTGGTTGTCAAAGGTATAGCAATTTGGTCTTGTACAGCATTTTATGTTAATAATGCGGCAGAGAAGGAACGAGGAGCTCCCAGGTTGGTAATTAATTATAAACCGTTAAACAAATGTTTAAAGTGGGTCAGGTATCCTATTCCCAACAAACGAGATTTGTTATCTAGATTATATGATGCTAACATATTCTCAAAATTTGATTTAAAATCAGGTTATTGGCAAATTCAAATATTCAAGGAGCATTCTTATAGAACTGCGTTCAATGTTCCTTTTGGGCAATATGAATGGAATGTTATGCCATTCGGTTTAAAAAATGCCCCATCTGAATTTAAAAAAATTATGAATGACATCTTTAATCCATATATGGATTTTATCATTGTTTATATTGATGATATTTTGGTGTTTTCTAAAACTCTTGAAATGCATATTAAACACCTTGATATTTTCAAGAAAATTGTGATACAAAATGGTTTAGTTATTTCAAAACCAAAAATGAGTTTATTTCAAACTGAAGTTCGTTTTCTTGGACATCTTATTAGTCAAGGAAAAGTCACTCCTATACAGAGGGCTATAGAGTTTGCATCAAAATTCCCAGATATTATTACTGATAGAACTCAATTACAGAGGTTCTTAGGTAGTCTGAATTATATATCTCCTTTTTATAAAAATCTTTCAAGAGATTTAGCACCGTTATACGACAGGCTTAAAAAGGATTATAAATCCCCTTGGACTAATAGTCATACTGCTTTGGTAAAAAGCATAAAATTGCGAGTTCAATCGTTGCCTTGTCTAACTCTTGCTAAAAAAAAAAAAAAAAAATTATTGAAACAGATGCTTCGAATATTGGTTATGGAGGGATTCTTAAACAGATTAATCCCAATGATAAAAATGAATATCTTATTAGATTTCATTCAGGAAAATGGACTGAGGCCCAGAAGAAATATGCAACTGTGGCCTATGAAATGCTTACTATTGTTAAATGTGTTCTCAAATTTCAGGATGATTTATATAATCAGAAATTTGTGATAAAAACTGATGCTCAGTCAGTCAAATTCATGTTTGACAAAGACTTTAAACATGACGCTTCTAAACTTATATTTGCTAGGTGGCAGGCTCAGTTAGCCCCATTTGACTTTGATATTAAATATAAAAAAGGAGTTGATAACTCTCTTCCTGATTTCTTATCCAGGGAATACCTTCAATAATGCATTATTTAGCTTTTTTATCTGAAGAAACTCTTTTGATTCTATTCAGGGTAATTATATTACCAGAAGATCTTAAAAAGATCATTATTAATAAAATCATTGATGATATTCTAATTAGAGAAAATGATTTCTCTATTCACGACTACTCAGAAGTAGTAAGAGAAGATTTCTCGAATTATTTCTCAGAATGACTAATCGGTTTCTCTACAGGATGGATCCGCCATGGCGGCAGGTTCGAGGAAGAGGAAGAGGAAGGGGAAGAGCAGCCCCAGAAAGATCCTCTCAATCTAGCTCTCAAGGATCGAGATCAAATTACCCTGTTATACAGGGATCGACCTACAGGAATCCAGTTATACAATTGGGAAACAAAAGTCTTTTTAATAAAAAGATTACAGATGAAGGAGCATCTAGCTCATCTGAACAAGTTATAAACTTGGAATCTATTCCAAAAGATAGCCCATTATATGAACATGCGCAGGCATATTTGCACGCACAAAGGCAGAAAGATACTTTTGCCTCAATTATGAAAGGAGAAACTGATCCAGTTACATCCTATGAACAGGTCAAGAAAAGAGAAATTATATTTTTCTTGGAAAACGCTGATATACAACGAAAATCAGAACCTTGGAAAATATTCCAAAGGTATTTAGCAAAGGGATTATATTACCCAGGCGAGTCTTATAAAACTCGATCTTATTATGAAACCATTCTGATAAGTATAAATTCAGCACTTTTGTCCTGCGGGTATGACCCCAGAAGAGAATGTTTATAACTTCTCTAAAATAATTATCAAACAGATTATATCTGTTGAAGACTGGGGACTATCCCCAATGAAAGAAAGACAGGTGGTTGTCAAAGGTATAGCAATGAACTTTACCTATTGGGATTATATCCAAGCATTCAGTACAACTCTGTTTTACAATAATGATAAAAATAAACATACTTGGTTTATAAAAATATGTTCTAAAGTCTTTTCTGAACCTATTCCAAATTGGTTTATTAACTGGTGGTCATACCACGGTCCTACTATTCAGATATTGCCTGAAAAATTCTTAGAGTTATAAAAAGAATGGAAAAAGATTTCTCCTTTTCTCCAAGAATTATATCACCAGGATCATATATGCTGGTTAGAAAAGATCGATCAAATATACTTTTTTATAGAATTTTCTATACCTTGGATCCATAAATGGATACCAGAAGTAGGGTTTACAGAGGAAGATGTTCCCTGTTTATATCGTGCTTATTATAATAATTTCTGGGAAAAATTATTGAGAAAGGATCCCAGAACAAAGCAATTGAATGGACAAGAGCTTATTGATAATATTATAAACACGCTCGAGTCATACAGAGAACTTCCTGATAAGGAAATTGAGGTTGATAACTCATCCATCAGGCATATTGCCAGAAGAATCTTCACTCAAGAAGGAGATAAAGAAGCAATGGTCAATGAATATCTGGAGAAGATGAAGAGGACTTTGCTTCAAGGCATTAATGTTATTGATAAATCAGACACTTCGATGAGAAGTGAGACCTCAGGGGAAGAAGCCCAAAGGCCAGAAGATACTATGTTATCTACAGAAGATATACATGAAGCAGAAGATTTGCTGCAAGCTCTCAAAGCCATGGAAAATAAACGACGTGGCAAAGAAAAGATGAACGACATAGACTGAAAAGATAGCTGTCAGTCTCATCAACAGTATATAAACTGTTTAAACAGTAAATTCACTGTTTAGGGACCCATATGGGACCCCTCTTATACTGTACAAAGATTCGTTATGTCTTTTCTTTTTCTATATAAGTCCTCACTTTGTTAGATAGGAGGACACGCAAAAATTTTTCATTTCTCTCTTCATTTTTCTTTCTTAGTTTTGTAAAGAGAAAACAGAAAGCTTTAGCCACTGTTCCGATCATAAATAAAATGTTGGATCAGTTTTGCTAAAACATCTTCGGATCTTGGCCGTCCTTCGAGGTAGTTATTTTCTTTTTATTTTTACTTTCAGTACTCTTCTCCTAGCTAGGACTATGTCCGGCTAAACATCTTCTATATCTATGTCTTGTATCTAACATCTCTCCTATATGCACCATGAACGGATCTAAGCTTTATTACAATAGAAAGGAATTCTTATGAAGTTTCTTGACTTGGTTCTGAGATGGTGGTACAGTCGGATCTAGAACATCTATTACTATCTCTGTCTGGCAAGCCTCTAGCAAGCCATGACCTATTTAGCCCAAATTATGTGTTAAGAAGGGGCGCTCTTGGTCCGGTTAGAACCGCTATGGGTTAGAACCGTTGGACAAGAGTATAGTGATAGTATGTTCAGTGGTCCTGACAGGCCCTTTGCTCAGGTAAAAGAGTAAGTCTCTTCCATACAGTCTTAAGAAATTTCATGAAGATTCTCGAAGATTTCAGTTCTTATGCCTGCGTTTATGCGCTTGTATAAGGGTGCTGATTTGCTAGATCATAGACTATGGCGGATTACCGCCCGGTCTCCGATCCTGTCAACATGGTATCAGAGCCTAGACACTGTTCATGGTATATATGAGATAGATGTGAAACTACTTGATATAGATATAGAACTTTATTAATTTATGGATCTCGGAAAACAGAGTAGTACTAAAAGTACTAGACTTGAAGAGGTTGATATACCTCAAAACCTTGATTTGTTAAACAAATGGACGATTCCTAAAGTTCCTATTAAAACCATTTATGATTATGGTTGGTTTGATAACCTTTCTACAAAACAGTTGATTAAAACAACTGAGCAATCTTTAGCTTTGAATTCTTCTGAGCAGACTATTCGTTTATTAAATAAACATGATGTTAATCTTTATAAGAATCAGTATAACTATTTGCATATTGGCATGGTTCAAATTGCTTTTAAACCTCTTACCCTTAAAGGGTTACCAGAGACCTTTTTGGCAGCTCTCAGAGATGCTAGAAATTTAAATTTTAGACAGTCTCTTATGGGTTCAATTGAATCCACTATGGCCTATGGTCCGGTGTATTTTAATACGCAACCAAATTTGCAATTATCATTATCTGATGCTAATATTCTGGATGCTTTAACATTAAATGTTAAAACCAATGGTTATAATTATATGCCAGGTTCAGAACTTATTAGTCTTTCTTATAGAATTTATTTTAAATTGCTATCTACTCTGAATCCAAAGTGTAAGTTATACGACACTTCTGATCAAACTATTTTAGTGGAAACTAATTTCGCCAGGTCAAAGGTCACTACTAGAAGACCCATTAAATGGGAAGAAATTAATTTTCCAGTAACTTGGACTCTTGATTCGGTTATATCTCCAAATCAATTAACTGATACAGTTATGAATTCTGAGTATTCTCATGTTTCTCAAGATCCTGATGGTAGGGTCTGTATTCAATTTACTGAAGGTAGCTATGCTCCTCACAGGCAGTCTTTGTCTACGCATAGACTCATGCCTCCGGTAAGTACTGTTTATAACAGAAAATCTCTTGGTCATAGTCATAGAGCTAATATTCAGCATATTTCACCGATTGACCCTATTTATGGTCCAGCACGAAATCGGGCTGCTTCGCTTCACACTATTGAATCAGACAATAACTCTGTTATTCAAAAGGTTAAAATTACCCCTGGTTCTAATATTGTGCAGGCTGATAATATTAATGATGAAAGTTCTGATAAGGACTTCCCTACTCCCTCTGAAATGGAGTTTGATGTTAATAAGTGTTAATGATTCCACACCAAATTGATTTTAGCCCAGGTTCTCTGGCAAGAAAACAAATTCAAAAAGAATTTTTTGATAAAAGGTGGAGCAAGTTTAAAACTTGGTTTTTTAAATATTATAGTAGAGATGATATGAATAATATCTCTCAAGAGTTTTACGAAACTAGTGCTTTACATAATGAAATTATGCATTTTGTTCCATGGTTTATAACCACTTATTTACCTTTATATATTAAGGTTATTGAAAAAAGAACTTATCGTGAGGTAGACGGTAAGATTCTTACGCAGGTTTATCCCCCCCAATCTGCTTTTATTTTGCCTAATAATACGGGTATTACATTCCACGCATTTCAGAATTTCATTGAGAAAGAAATAGCTTCTATAAGCATTTCTGAAATTAATAAGATTATTTCTCAAAATAATTATTTGAGTTTATATGTTAAAGTTTTAGGAGAACATATTGGTTCTCTGGATGAAAAACTTGAACAAATGACTACTTTGATACAAGGTATAAAGGCTGATATAGCTAAAACCAATATTGCTTCAACTAGTAAAGCAAGTGAAATTGCTTCGACTAGTAAAGCAGAATTGGTCCCTGCTTCTATTCAAAGACCCCCTCAAATTAATGATTTTAAGATTAAATCTATGAATGAGTTAGAAGAACTTCTTGATAAAAAGTTTTCAGGTTTAAATATTAAACCAATTGATTTATCACATGAGTTTTCAGAAACGATAGAACAAACAAATGATTTTAAAAATCATGTTTCTTCAGAGTTTAATAAACTCAAAGTTTGGAAAAATTCTGGTTATGCTAAACCAACCATGAATACTTTTTATTACCCTCGTCCAACTCCTCAGGATGTTTTGATAGAAGAACGAGATTGGAATCAGACTAATACGTCTTACAGTGGTTCTGAAATTTACGAATGGAACCTCGATGGGTTAAGTGATAGGCAGTTGACCATTCTGGTGCATAGAATGCTTATGTATTCAACCATTTGTAAAAGCACCAAGAATAGTGATAGAACTATTTGCAAGATGATTGTTGCAGGTTTCACTGGACAGCTTAGAGGCTGGTGGGATAATTACTTATCGTTAGAAGATAAAGCCACTATAGTTAATGCTATTTCGAATGAAGAAGGAGTTGATAACTTAGGTTTCAAATTAGAAAAAGATAGAGAAGACGCTGTTTATCCTCTGGTAGTCACTATCTTAGAACATTTTAATGGTAGATTTACCTCCTCTTATGAAACAGTTCGTACCTTACTCAATGGTCTAAAATGTCCTACATTGACCAAATGGAGATGGTACAAAGATACGTTTCTAAGTCGGGTTATGGAATTGCCCGAAAACAAATATGAATTTTGGAAAGCTAAGTTTATAGACGGCCTTCCTTCTTTATTCGCTGAAAGAGTTCGTAAGGTCCTAAGAGGAGACCGTACTGAAATTCCTTATCAGGACTACACTTATGGTAAATTAATTGGAGTTTGCACTCAGGAAGGATTAAATCTTTGTAATGAGCTTCGTATGTCACAAGAGCTTAAAAGGAATAAGCATAAGGAAAGATCTCAGCTTGGAGATTTTTGTACTCAGTTCGGGTTACCCGAACCTACAGCCTATGGCAGTAAAAAGGAGTATTATCGCTCTCCAAGGACTGAGGATTCTAATAAGAGACGAAGAAGGAGATCTAGACGAATGTCTAGAGAAGAAAGAGACGCTAAAAGAAGCTCTCGAAAATCTAATAGAGTTACTAAAGATCGGTCAGGAAGGGATCTTTCTAAGATCAAGTGCTACAAATGCGGTAAACGTGGGCATATTGCTCCAAATTGCAGGTTGAATAAGCTTAAAGCTTTAGAACTCGATCCAACCATGCATGAAAAGGTTTATAGTTTATTATACACCTCAGGATCGGATGAAGATTATGAATCATATTCTGATACTGAATCAAATATTGATCTAATTGATTTTTCTCAATCTGAGATATCCTTGTATCATGAATGGCCTGATTACGTTTAAGAAAAATAATTTCCTTTTTTAAATTTTCAACTTCTTCTTTTAAATCATTAAAAGAAGCATCTTTTTCAACAAAAGAATTTTTCATCATTAGACGATTTTCCACCTCTTTTAAAGAATAAGGGGCCTGATAATCAAAATTATTTTTAATCTTTTCCACAACTGGTTTTGAAGAACTAGCTTCTTTAACCGTGGCAAGATTAATAATTTTTTCACGAAGTTTGTTATCAGTAACTTCTTTTAGCAATTCAATGATATTATCAGATGAAAACATTTTGATAGTAAAATCTTGAAATTGTGATTGAAGTTTATAAATATCAGCTCCTTCAGTTTCACAAGTACAAGTATTACCTTGGCAAGTTGTGCATTTAACCTGCTCATCATGATCAGAAAAATCAATTAGATCAATATTTGATTCAGTATCAGAATATGATTCATAATCTTCATCCGATCCTGAGGTGTATAATAAACTATAAACCTTTTCATGCATGGTTGGATCGAGTTCTAAAGCTTTAAGCTTATTCAACCTGCAATTTGGAGCAATATGCCCACGTTTACCGCATTTGTAGCACTTGATCTTAGAAAGATCCCTTCCTGACCGATCTTTAGTAAATCTATTAGATTTTCGAGAGCTTCTTTTAGCGTCTCTTTCTTCTCTATCTTTTTCTAATTTGAAACCTAAGTTATCAACTCCTTTTGTTTGACCTACAGGAATCCAGTTATACAATTGGGAAACAAAAGTCTTTTTAATAAAAAGATTACAGATGAAGGAGCATCTAGCTCATCTGAACAGATATACCTCAAAACCTTGATTTGTTAAACAAATGGACGATTCCTAAAGTTCCTATTAAAACCATTTATGATTATGGTTGGTTTGATAAACTTTCTACAAAACAGTTGATTAAAACAACTGAGCAATCTTTAGCTTTGAATTCTTCTGAGCAGACTATTCGTTTATTAAATAAACATGATGTTAATCTTTATAAGAATCAGTATAACTATGTGCATATTGGCATGGTTCAAATTGCTTTTAAACCTCTTACCCTTAAAGGGTTACCAGAGACCTTTTTGGCAGCTCTCAGAGATGCTAGAAATTTAAATTTTAGACAGTCTCTTATGGGTTCAATTGAATCCACTGTGGCCTATGGTCCGGTGTATTTTAATACGCAACCAAATTTGCAATTATCATTATCTGATGCTAATATTCTGGATGCTTTAACATTAAATGTTAAAACCAATGGTTATAATTATATGCCAGGTTCAGAACTTATTAGTCTTTCTTATAGAATTTATTTTAAATTGCTATCTACTCTGAATCCAAAGTGTAAGTTATACGACACTTCTGATCAAACTATTTTAGTGGAAACTAATTTCGCCAGGTCAAAGGTCACTACTAGAAGACCTATTAAATGGGAAGAAATTAATTTTCCAGTAACTTGGACTCTTGATTCGGTTATATCTCCAAATCAATTAACTGATACAGTTACGAATTCTGAGTATTCTCATGTTTCTCAAGATCCTGATGGTAGGGTCTGTATTCAATTTACTGAAGGTAGCTCTGCTCCTCACAGGCAGTCTTTGTCTACGCATAGACTCATGCCTCCGGTAAGTACTGTTTATAACAGAAAATCTCTTGGTCATAGTCATAGAGCTAATATTCAGCATATTTCACCGATTGACCCTATTTATGGTCCAGCACGAAATCGGGCTGCTTCGCTTCACACTATTGAATCAGACAATAACTCTGTTATTCAAAAGGTTAAAATTACCCCTGGTTCTAATATTGTGCAGGCTGATAATATTAATGATGAAAGTTCTGATAAGGACTTCCCTACTCCCTCTGAAATGGAGTTTGATGTTAATAAGTGTTAATGATTCCACACCAAATTGATTTTAGCCCAGGTTCTCTGGCAAGAAAACAAATTCAAAAAGAATTTTTTGATAAAAGGTGGAGCAAGTTTAAAACTTGGTTCTTTAAATATTATAGTAGAGATGATATGAATAATATCTCTCAAGAGTTTTACGAAACTTGTGCTTTACATAATGAAATTATGCATTTTGTT